>NW_023591186.1:0-124889 GCF_014843425.1 Jatropha curcas | reverse complement strand
AGAAAAAGAGAGAGATTTATACCATTAACATACCTTAGCCTTAAATTATTGGATAAATAATTTTAATAATTTTAATACTTTTTTAATAAAAAATTTTTTTAAATTATCACATTTAATTTTTAATTTAACCGGAATACTAAATACAATGAATATTACTTAGGGAAAACAAAACAAAAAAAAATTTATTTTTAAATATAAAGAGTAAAAAAGTTAAATATTTTTAAAATGGTATTAAGTAATTATTTTATTAATTTTAATATACAAATCAAAATTAAAGAAAAAAAAAACACATTAATGTAATTGGAAGGAAGTATAAATTAGTCCAATTTGCTTTTCTTCCTATAAAAGAAGTTAATGATATTTCCCAATAAATATCCAAAAAGTGGCAATTTTTAGGTGGGTTGTGAAAGAAAAAGAGGAAAAAAAAGAATGGAAAGATTAAGAATAGTTGGATATGAACCAACATTACATGTAAAATATCTTAGACAACGGTTGTCGTTTTTAATTTCTTCAAAAACCATTGGTTATAATTATAAAATGATGAAAACCGGGAACTTATGAAATTGCTTTTTAAGGCGTGGTTTTGAAAGAGCGAGAATTTTGGCAGCAATAAAACAAAACAAAAATTTATACTAAAATTTGTTTTAAAAAAATATAATAAACAAAAAAAACAATATTGAATTTTTTAAAATATCCTTTTCAAAAAGTTTCAAATCAGCCAATTGCTTAATTTTCAAATCAAAAACTGCAATTTTTTGATTTAAAAAATAAAAAAAAATGAAAAATAAAAAAAACAAATCATTAATACTAATTATAATGTTTAACTAGTTTGAAATTAAAATCATTATTTTAATGCCGACTTTAAATTTGTATCGATTTCTACTCAATTTTAATTTATTAATTTCGATTCGTGAATTATCATTGCAAAATCCATAATAATTCGCTTACTTTCCCTCCATAATAATAACTCTTTCTACTCCACATTATCTTCTTCTTTCCTTTAAAATAAGTAAATATAATTGTGTCAAGGCCCTTTAAAAAGTAAGAAGTATTTCTAATAAATTAAGGGAATCAACATAGAAAAATCTAAATATTACTTAAAAAAATCTAAAATATTTATATATAATAAATAATAATAAATAATAATTAATAAATAATAATATATAAATCGGAACTAATGAGATGTTTGGTAGTGAAGAAGCGTAATAAACAGCAGTCAAGCGGTGGCTCCGGAGCCGGAAAGTAGTCCAATAAACGCTTACAGTGAAAAAAAGTTGTTTGTCTTTCCTTCTTCTTCTTTCTTCTGCAAAATATATATGAAACACCGAAAGTGGGGGTTTTGGGTTTTTTGTTTTAAAATCACAAGGCCTTCTAAGACGAAGCGGCAAGGTTTTGTTAGACCATAATAGAATGGTAAAATATTAATAAAAAATAATTAATAAAAAAAAAATAACCACTTTCGTACCATTAAAAAATGTTAATAGAATAGTAATCTATATAAAATATTAATAAAAAAAAATAACAAAGTTATTGAGACCTTTTTTTTTTTTAAATTAATATGAGAGAACTCATCTGACTGAAAAATAAGACATAACTATCTAATAATTCTTTATTGAATTTAAAGAAGGAACTTGATTAACAACGAGGACAGTGGATCAAAGCTTTAGAAAATACTAACCTTCAAATAATCTTCAAATGTATCCTTGGTATTGCTCAATCTTTACCCTTTTATGCCTCTACTTTTTATTTTGATTCCATAACTTGTGCATCCAACCCACACTTCTTCTTCTTCTTTTTCAACTTGAGAAGAGTAAAAATTCTCCTCAACTGTGGATCTGCTGGAAAATCTGTATCATTCATGGAAAAAATTGGACTGGTGATAAGAGGCTCCAAAAGTTTATGCCTCCAGATTTATTGAGAGATCAACACAATTTCTGTAGCTTCAAGTCCATTAATTGTTGTGCCTTGAAGTTCCATATTCTACTGCACGCGTATTCCCATACTCGCACTTTTCCGTATGGCTTTCTTCCCTCCCCTTTTCTTCGCCGGAATTCAAATTCATCCGGCCCTTCACCTTTTATCCATCGTCAAGTTACTTTAACGCTCGTTTTTTTTTTTTCAGGTGGTTTCTCCTGGCCAATAACACCTCTTTTAACAACATTCAGCCGCTCAATAATTATGGCTGAGGACCTTTACAAATCGCCTTATTTTAAACAAAAAAAGAATTTTGGTTGTTTACTTGAAAAGATAACATATTGGATATCTTCTTTTATCCCATCATCATCACCCAGAGGAAGCTTATGCCCTTCGTCAATGGAAATAGAAATCTACAACTTTCCATGCCAATTTCTCCAATTATGCAGCCCGTTTTTAGTCCGTAAGCCAGCCTTCGAGGAATACATTCATAGAGTAAATTATGCGTACAGGAAGTGAATTATCTGAACAAAAAAAGAACAAGTTGGCAATGGAATAGATGACTCCAAGCCTTCAAATTTTTGGTAATTCTCCCTAACTACAGGCAGTCTCATTTATGCATATGAACGATAAGGTAAACTTTGGGGATACATGTCTGAGGTATGCTGGCACCCACGTATTTCTCTGTACGAACTCAGCCCGCATAATGGGCAGTGGATGATTGCTGTTAACCTTGAGCTAAATAAACAACCTCCACATGGGAGATTCCCCTTGTCGAAACGCGGGTTTCAAAATATCTTGTTTTTAGGGGCAGGGCCTTCATCTTTGTGAGATTTCTTAATGACGTAACAGAAGGTTTTATCCAGAGAGTGTTTACAGTTTTATAAGTTAACAATAGACGGTGGAGAAAAAAGTTTTTTGAAACCGTAATTGCTCTCTGGCTGGAGCTCCCATTCGTTGTTGCATTTTCAAAAGAACTAATGTGGTTATGGTTCCAGAAGAAGAGAACAGGAGAAACGAATCAGAAATTGTGGCTAGCCTTTGCATCCAAAATTCAAAACAGTCAAAGCCCTAAATTTCCAGAATGCAAATTTTAAATGGAGTTGGAAGAATCATAAAATCGTGGATGCCAAACAACAACCTGCTTCATCCAAGCTTCCAACAATCAAAGAATTGAAAACACGCAAAACCGAACAAGAATTCGGACGACTCATTATGAATAATCAATCGGGGCCGGATGCGTTTGGCTAGTTTGTTCTGGTGGGTACTTTTAATTTTTATATGTTTTTCAAAGTACTTTAACCGGCGGAAGAAAAAAAATGAATTTCAGATGAACCATTCAAAAGTAATCAGCTATAAAGCTATACCATCAACCTGGCTCTGTTACCATTTAAATTGTCAGAATCAAACTCGCCATACCAACAATTTTAAGTGAAGCTCTAGTGATCGGTGGAGGGTGTTTTGGTAAAGTTTTACAGAGGTTTCAAATAAATGGAGGTCCACTCAAGTTGCCTAATAAAGAGAAAAGGTACAAGTCTCACAAACAAGGGATGCCAGGAAGTTTCTAAACTGAAAAATTGAATTTTGCTTATCCACATTATCACAATGAACTTAGTCCTCATTCTTGGTTTTTGCTAAGAACACAAAATGAACTAATTCTAGTCTAACGAGTTACAATGCCATGTGGCACTCCTCCGCGATCATCTGTACATGCCATGTGGCACTCTCCGCGATCATCTGTACAAGGGAAGTAACAATCCACCATTGTCATGGAATCAAAGGCTCAAGATTTGCATTGGTGCAGCTCGAGGATTACATTATCTTCATTGCGGAACAAAGAATTCGATTATTCACCGCGACATTAAGTCAGTCTACCAATATATTGTTAGATGAAGAATGGATGGCAAAGGTCTCAGATTTTGGGTTGTCAAGGTTAGGCGCCATTACAGCATCAACCAGCCATGTTAAAACTCAAGTGAAGGGTACGTTTGGGTATTTAGACCCAGAATACTACAGAACTAGAACACTGAGCAAGAAATCAGATGTTTATTCTTTTGGTGTAGTGTTATATGAGGTACTATGTGCAAGACCAGCTGTGTTGGTGGAAGAAGAGGAAGGTAAGGTTAGTTTAGCTGGATGGGCTCTGGAATGCAGTAGAAATGGTACCATTAATTGCATAATTGATCCTTCTTTGAGAGGAAAGATTGCTACTGCTTCTCTCATTGCATTCGTGGAAATTGCAGTAAAATGCTTATCAGTTCCGCGAACCCAAAGGCCAGCCATGGGAGATGTGGTTCATAGTCTGGAATTAGCATTACAGGCACAAGAAAATGAGGATTGGAAAGAGGAAGTACAGAGAGTTAAGGGACGAAGAATTGATATCACTTGTTTTCTCTTGTTTCCAAATTATTGTTGATTGTAAACAAGCTAGAAACCAGTGCAAGCACCAATAGAATTCAAAATTCAATCTACTCAACATCTACGTATTTTCTCTCTGTTTTCCCTTCCTAGATCTTGTTCTCTTTCTCTTCTCCTTTCCCATTTTTTCTTCTTTCTCTTCTCCTTTCCCATTTTTATTTTTTCTGTGCCTTCTTGTTCTTTCGGCTAGTCTTCTATTTTATGGTTTAAATTTTAAATCAATAATGGAGGATGAAGATGCAATACTCCTACTTATGGAGAATCGATTCAGGAATCTAGAGATCTGCAATCGGCTATGAGGTCTCCAGTAAAGCAAAATAAGAAAGAAAATTATACCATTCCATGTACAAGAAATTATTGATGTCCAGGAAGATCTGAGCAAAAGCATGAGTCGAATGTGAAGCATCTTGAAGGAATTTAAAGATCCGATATTCCATTCGAATGTTTCGATTAGAGACGGTAGCTATGATCCAGAATCCAAAGCAATTCGTGTTCTTCAATTCGTGATGTTGATGTGAAATTCCCAAATAGTAGAAATTACGATATAACGTGGAACAAATCTGGTTTTGTTCAAGAGAAATTAAAACTAGATTTTTTCTGAAACCATATTTATTCTTTGTTCTTGGGAGTACTTTGGGTGATGAGGCAAGTAAGAAAGATATTGGAGATTTATATGGAAAAACATGGTTCCACAGGTGTGCTGATCATCAAATTAGGTGGCAGCATGTGGTTTTGGCGATGCTTAAAGAAGATGAACCGGAGATTTAGACGGGATAGAAGAATATAATTCTCTGTCAGAGAAAGATGAAGGTGCTTGTGAAAATGCCGATATGAAATTCAAGATTAATAAGTGCTCTAATAACACCTTGCTCATGAGTTGAGGCAGGACTAGAATGGGAATGATATGATGGACAAGGGTAAATATTATGGTTTTGCTTGGTTGCGTCTGACAAAATACTTCAAGTGGTCATTACTAAGCATGCATGAGTTTAAATTGCTACTCTTCTCTCATTGCATTCGTGGGAATTGCAGTAAAATGCTTATCAGTTCCACGAACCCAAAGGTCATCCGTGGGAGATGTGCTTCATAGTCTGGCATTGGCGCTACAGGTACAAGAAAATGCGGATTGAAAGAGGAAGTAGAAAATTAAGAGACTATAATTGATATCACTTTTTTTCTTTTTCAATTTTTATTGTTCTATTAAGCCAGATATCCATTCAATAGTGTTTCTGTAATGTCTTGCATAATTTATTCTGATTTTTGGCAGATTCGTCTGTGACAGTTAAATTACTCTAGACAGCAAAGTGATTTTGACAGGATAACTTGTGCTATTAATAAATAATTATTTATTTTTCATATGATGTACTAAGGACATAATAATTAATAATACACTTGTAATATCTAAATGTTTAATGTGATTTTTGTTCTTGTCTTTTTTAGCTCGTGTTGATGCTTTTTTTATTCATATTATTTTCTGTTTGTTAAGAAGATTATATTCATTGTCCTCAATAAGCATACACTCCTCTCTTTTTTTTTTTTTTCTCAATAAGTTTTTCTTTATCTAAGAATATTGCAGCCTGGAATCAAAGTTTCACTTCCTCAGTTTATTTAGTAATGTCTCTTTCCTTGTGAGACAACAAGAAATTTCTGAAATGGTGATGGAAAACTCGGTCATTTATCTTTTGGGTTGTTTCTGTTTATATTTCCTTCTGATTCTTGGCAAGTTTCTTCACAAACAGTGGTTGGTGCCAATTTGCATACAGTCAATAATGAGGTCACAAGGAATAAAAGGCCCTTCTTACAGATTCCTCCATGGGAACACTAAACAAATAGCCAAAATGAGAAAGGAAGCAATTTACAATCCTATGGAATTGTCACATCACATACTTCCAAGAATTCAACCACACATTTATTCTTGGATGAAGCTCTATGGTAATATTAACCCTTTTGTTTTTTGAATTTCAATTAAAAGTCTAATTAATGCCCCTAATTTTATTGATTATGCAGGAATGAACTTTCTTCTTTGGTACGGTGCAAGAGCTCAACTGACAGTTACAGAACCTGAACTGGTTAAAGAGATTCTGAACAATAAAGAAGAAACATATTGCAAAATAGGGTTCCAAGATTACATTAAGATGGTATTAGGAGATGGACTTGTGTTATCCACAGGCGAAAAATGGCTGAAGATGCGTAAACTTGCTAATTATGCTTTTCATGGAGAAAACTTGAAGGTAATTACTTCCTTTTTATGTTATTTAAGTTGAACTTTAAGGTTTTTATTATGAAGAAAATTAATAGATTTTCCTTGCAGGGTATGGTTCCCGCAATGCTAGCAAGTGTGGAAATGATGGTTGAAAGATGGAGACATCACGACGGAAAGGAGATTGAAGTATTTCAAGAATTCAAGGTTTTAACATCAGAAATAATCTCAAGAACAGCTTTTGGAAGCTCCTATTTGGAAGGAGAGGAAGTATTTGATATGTTGAAGAAGATGATCTTCATTGTTGCAAGAAACCACTATAAAGTGAGAATTCCTTGTCCAGGAATTAAGTAAGCTTTCTTTCCCTACTCCTTTTAAGTCACTCTTAATTTGGGAATTGTATGCAATTCTTGGAACAGGATTTCATATTTTTCATATTGGTTCATAAGAAATCTTTTTTTATTTTTTATTTTTTTGATATTTCTATATTTGACGAGGACTTCAATAAAATCTATTTTTAATTAGAATTCTAATATAACAAACAAATTTTATTAATTCTTTTGAAAAATAAACTTGCTATTTTTTTGGTATTGAAACATCCACTATTTATTGTTTCAGAAGATTTCTGAAAACAGGGGATGAACTTGAATTGGATAAAATCCAAAAAGAGATAAGAGACACCATTATCAATATGATAAAGAAAAGAGAGAAAGCAACAATGATGGGTGAATTGGATGGCTATGGTAGTGATTTTCTTGGATTACTTATCAAAGCTTATAATGATCCTGATAAGAATAAGAGAATATCTATAGATGACATGATTGATGAATGCAAGACTTTCTATGTCGCTGGACAAGAAACTACTGCAAGCTCACTTACTTGGACAGTTCTTCTTCTAGCAATTCACACAGATTGGCAAGATGAAGCTAGAAAAGAGGTCCTTGAACTATTTGGCCAGCAGAATCCAACTGCTGATGGGGTTGCAAGATTGAAAACTGTAAGTAAACCTTAGCTAGGGGCAAGCATTGGTCAGTTTGGATAATAAAGACTGAAGAAAACCAAAATAACTGAAATTTCATTAAAAAAATATCATTTCAGTCCTTTTTTTTTTTCTTTTGAACCAAATTGTGCTCGCCTTTAGTATTATCTACTAACTAAATTTATGAACTTGTTTGGGATGACACAAATTTATTTTCTCCAATGTTTTTCTCCTTTGCAGATGAATATAATCATTAATGAATCTCTAAGGCTATATCCTCCAGTCTTTCATGTAACAAGGGAAGTCCAAAGAGAAGTCAGACTGGGGCAACTAAATATTCCAAACAAGATAGAAACATATATTCCAACACTAGCACTTCACACAGACTATAAAATATGGGGAGAAGATGCTTATCTTTTTAAACCAGAAAGATTTGCAGGAGGAGTGGCTAAAGCTACTAACAACAGTGTCTCTTCATTTCTTCCTTTTGGTTTGGGACCCAGAACTTGTGTTGGCTTGAACTTTGCAATTACAGAAAAGAAAATTGCTCTTTCAATGATTTTGCAGCGCTACAAGTTCACTCTCTCCCCTTCTTATGTACATTCACCTGTTCAAATTCTCACAATGTGTCCACAACATGGAGTTCAGGTCATTCTTGAGGCATTGTGAAGTAGAAAACGAATTTGCATTTTTTTTTTTTTTTTAAAGTATTGAGGGAAGGGATTCAAATATAAATTTATTTTTAAGTCGTATATATATATACTTACCATTAGGTTATGTTTTGGTGTGCAGGAATTTACATTTATGAATGTGGAATACCAGACTATGTGTTGGTGCACAGGAATTTGCAGGAATTTGCATTTATGAATGTGGAATATAATACACACCAACAGTACCAGCACACACTGCACCTGATTTAGTTAGTATACGGCACTGCTCGTTTCATGGGTTTTGATCCTAGAATCTTAGTATACGGCACTGCTCGTTTCATGGGTTTTGATCCTAGAATCAATTTACATTTTAACTTAAGTTGGTTTTTTCCTGTTGAGACCGGATTTTTATATCTTGTCAGGCTCCATTTCTGTGAGCTTGATAGGAGTATAACAAAAATAAACCAGAAGGTATTTTCTATATATATGAACGAAGAAACGGCTCAGGGTCAAGCAGATGTTATTGCGTGGAGCGGTGGGCAAGGTGTTCCAGTCTACAAAGACTATGTCGTAATGATCCCACTGGGAAAAGAAGGGATTCAGAATCTTTGGCTTGACCTGCACCCTAACACAGAAACCAAGCCTCAATATTATGATTCTTTCTTAAATGGAATAGAGATATTCAAATTAAACAATTATGGTGGAAATCTTGCTGGACTTAATCCTCCTCAAATGCAGAATCAGGAGGGATCTTCTGTATCATCATCAACCAGTTCAAAGAAAAGACTAGTCAAAATTATTGTGTCATGGCATTTATTATAGTGTGCTTTCTTGCTTTCTGGATCAGATTAGCCAAGCAAACAAAAAAGAAAACGAACAAGTATGTATTGATTTTGTAATTTAAATAATTCAATTATTCTAATTTAAATAAGAAGTCATACCTTCAACTTTGTTCAGTTTAGTTCTTGTCTGAGCTTTTAGTATTAAAAAAAAAGAAAAAAAAAAAGTGTGTTCATGGCTGCCACCATTTATGACAAGCTGTCATGCCTTCCGTCTACTTTCAGCAATACATTGGAGATGTTTAAAAAGAGAGAGTAATTCTAAGGCTTCATCCACTATCGCTTCATCCACTATCCTTAATTTATGTTAATCCATTCCCATCTTTCACAAGTCAATAAAATTAATTTATCATATTAATTTTCTATGTGATTATTATTTATTAATACATTTTGAGTAGGCTGTTGAACAAAAGTCCGTCAGCGTTTGGGTCGGTGAGAGGATTTTTAATTATTTATTACTATTTCCTATTCAACAACCTTAATTAAAATTTCCCTTTATTTTCTTAGATTTTTTTTTTTTTGGAGAAATCATTTTCTACTTTCTGAGTGGTTATTGTTAAACTTTTTGTATGACCCATTTTAAGAATTCAATGGCCTATAGCCTAAACCAAGTAGCCAAGGTTTAGACTGAGTTGATTACCCACCCATGAATCAAATCAATAGAAATAAAAACTTTTATTAAAATAGGGTATTTCTGACTATAAATTAAAAATAAAATAAAAATTTTTTAAAAATTCTTATTTACTTTTATTAAAATAGGGTATTTCTCTTTCATCATCTAATAACTCCATATAAAGCATTGAACTGATAAGATTATCAATGCATATGCTCAGACATTTATTTTGTTTTTACCTCATCAATTAACAAATCATATTCTTCCAAGTGTCTTAATGATTTATGAGACATAAATAATCATATGTCACTTAATTTTCCTTTAACTTGATTTTTTAAGCTACACTTTATTATATTTAGAATCAAATGAAATTGAGACATTCAAATTACAATTAAATTAAGTAACAATTAAATAAGTCATATTTTTTATACTTGAAAATTAATTCTACATATAAATTTCACTACGCTAATAAGTGCATTAAAGAATAATTAGGTTGTGAAATACATAAAAAAATCGTGAATATTTTCTAGAATTTTGTGTATATAAAGATTGTTAAATTAGATGAATTAAAAATTTAATCATGAATTAGAAAATAAGAATTATTGTGATAGGAAATGTCCACTGAACATATATTGGAAATTTAACCACCAAACACGAAAATAAGCATTTTGTTTACAGGTTGAGTGGCAAAATGGTGAATAAATAGTAAAAAAACAAACAAACAAAGTTTTGAACCCATGACTTACACATAATTAATGACTTTACAAGTATTCTTTGCCACTAGACTAACTTCATTTAAACTTGTTTTATATTTTATTAAGTCACATTTAACAATTAAATTAAATTAAGAAATTCAAATTGAAATTTAATGATGTAACAATTAAATAAATCATTTTTGTTCACACTTGAATTAAATTAAATTTAGATAATCTAATCCAAATTAAATTACGTTACACCTAAAATAAAATTAAACTAAGTAACTATTGATTATGTCACACTTGAAAGTTATAACTCAGATGACATATAAACACACATTTTTGACATGAGGATAAGTAAAATCTCATGATTAATCCTTGTACAAATCATTTTGACATGTATTATACATTTTCTTATGATAAGTCTATAGAAAGTTCTCTACATATAAATTTTAATGTATATAGATAAAGAAAAAAACTTGGATGGTTAATTTACACCTATTAAATCATATTTAAAAATTAAATTAAATTAAGATATCTAAACTAAAATTAAATGAAATAACAATTCAGTAGTCACGCTTGAATCAAATTAATTAGGCAATCTAATTTGAATTAAATTAAGTCACCCCTAAAATTAAATTAAAGTAAAATACCCTAATTGAAATTAAATCAAGTAGTCATTCTCAAAAAAAAAAAAAAAAAAAAAGTCCATTCCTCAAAAAAAAAAAAAAAAAAAAAAAAATCAAGCAGTTGGATTGGACGAAGCCTCGTCTTAAGAACTAAATTAAATTAAAAGAATCAAATTGCTAAACGAGATTAAGTAACAATTAGTTTAAAGTTGCACTTGATCACAACAATAATTAAATTAAATTTAGTCAAGTTAAAAATTTTCGATTAGGCATGAACAATGTAGGATTCCATACATTAGGCATGAACAATTGTAGGATCCATACTTTGGTTAAAATTTTTATATAGAATTTAGACTTAAAAATTTTTATTAAAAGGATTCATATGCTAGGATTTGTATCCTCTCAAATAAATTAAAAGGACATTCACATAAAGTTTTGTTAAAATTGGATCGGATTGACCGGTCGAACCAGTTAAACCAAAATCAATTGGTTGTTCGATTCCATTATCAACTTGGACCGATTTTTGAAAAAAAATGATTTTTTTTAGAAAATCAGGTTGAACCAGTGATAAAACCGGACAAAACCAGATTTTCTTAATAAAAACTGACTTTTTTTGGAAAAAATTGAATTTTTTTTAGAAAATTGAGCTGAAAATTATTTTGTTGCTATATATATTCACACACATATGTAAAAATATTTAAAAAAATAAAAAATTAAGAATCTAGTTGAACCCGTCCAACTCGATCCAACCTTGATCTGGTCATGATACCGATTCAGTTGTCAGTCTAACTTATAAGTACTTGGGTGTTGTTCAATCCTTATAGAATTCATTTTAGACTTTAAATTTTTATCATGCACATAAATTATTTTGATTAACTTGAATCAAATTAATCATGACCAATAAAAAGGATGATGTCAAAAACAATTCCTTTTAAATTAAAATTTAATGATTGTCATCATTTTCAACAATATATATAATTAATTATATGATAAAGTGAAGTAAAATAATTAATTGTGAGAACCGTATTTAATGCATATATTTTCCTCAAAAATTAAGTTTTTTTCCCTCCCATTTATCCATCCAAAACTACTCAAGATTTTATATGTCATTTAAAGTGTTATGGTCCAGAATCGCCAGAAACCAAATAACACTACTCTTTTATATATATACACGTGTGCGCGTGTAGAATTAATTATACTTAAATACCAAACTTTATTTTCTTACACACAAAATTCATTTTATCTCCCAATTGGCATCATTATCTCAGAAAATTCAACTCCTAGAGTCAAATCCGAGTTACCGGAAATCACTTTCCTATCCTCACTGTTGCCATGAATTTGCAATTCCAGTGCCAACTCTAAGCTCCAAAGCACCTGGCTTATCGATGGCCGATCCAGCCCCTGCTCCGCCAAGCATTTCTGGGTAATCTCCATAAACTTTGCAAGAGATGCTGGTGTAATCTTACCTTCCAAATGAGGATCAATGAGATTTTCCAAATCTCCCTTTTCATAACAATTTAAGGCCCATTCAACAAAACTTACAGCATCTTCATTCTCCTCATTGTCATTACAATTATAATTCACCACAAACTTGGCAGAAAGTACCTCCAACAGAACTACCCCAAAAGAGTATACATCAGATTTATCTGTTAATTTAAGAAGACGACAGTATTCCGGGTCTATATACCCAATACTACCCATAACTTTGGTGCTTCCATTAGTAGGGTCTATTTTAGACAAACCAAAATCTGCAATCTTGGCCACCCAATTCTCATCCAAGAGGATATTGCTGGTCTTGACATCGCGATGGACTATCTGAAACTTCATTCCTGTATGCAGGTAGCATAAGCCCTGTGCGGCTCCAATGCATATATGTAGCCGTTGGTTCCAAGAAAGAGGCATCTTTTGCTGTTCATCAGAAAAATGAAGGTGCTCGAACAGAGTACCTTTAGGCATATACTCATATACCAAGATCATCTCCTGCTCATCACTGCAATAACCCATCAAAGAAACAACATTTTGATGACGGAGTAGAGAGAGTGTTTTGATTTCTGATTGAAATTCATTATGACCTTGTGCCTTATTGCTACGCTTAACCGCAACTGTAGTTGTTTCGCCATCAATATAACCTTTATAAACCACACCAAATCCTCCGGTACCAATTATCCTTCCCTCGTCAAAGTTATTCGTGGCAGCTTTGATCTCCTTCATCGTAAAATAGCGAAATGGTGACTTGTTCTTCTTCTTTGCTCTTTCGTTTGCTACTCGGATCCAGAAAGCAAGGGAGCACACTATAATAAATGCCATGACCAACCCACCAGCTGAGCCTCCAATAATTTTAGCTAGTCTTTTCTTTGAACTTATTGTTGATGATGATATAGAAGATGAATTAACTAGCGGTCCCTCATGATATTGTAATTGAGGATTATTAGGTACAGCAAGATTTCCGCCATAATAGTTTAATCTGAATATCTCTACTCCATTTAAGAAAGATTGATAATATTGAGGCCTGGTTTCTGTGCTAGGGTGCAGGTCAAGCCAAAGATCCTGAATCCCATTTTTTCCCTGTGGGATCATTACGACATAGTCTTTGTAGACAGGAACACCTTGCCCACCGCTCCACCCAATCACATCTGCTTGAGGCTGAGCCGTTTCATTGTTCATATCATTGTTCATATATATAGAAAATACCTTCTTGTTTATTTTTGTCATATTCCTATCAAGCTCACAGAAATGGAGCCTCACAAGATACAAGAATCCAGTCTCAACTGGAAAAAACCAACTTAAGTTAAAATTTAAATTGATTCTAGAATCAAAACCCATGAAACGAGCAGTGCGGTATACTAAATCAGGCGCAGTGTACGCTGGTACCATTGGTGTGTACTTGACCTGAAGACCGTAATCGTATGCTAATTGCCCATCAGCAGCTCCATACAAGTATTGATCGTCTTTTATCCAAGTGCGAAACATCCCTGTATCTGATTTAGGAGAAATGTCATCGCCGCCTACATTTATTCTGTAAACTGTTTCAAGTGCATATGTGGTATCTAGTCTGATAGGATTATTGATAGGATTATAAGGATACCCAATCAAAAGGAAGAGGAACATTTTCACCCGTAAATTGTAGAACTGATTCAAGGCAATTCAGAGGCATTGAAACAAGTTCAATCCCATTCACAAAAGCAAATGCATCAGAAGCATTTGAAGAAGGGCTAAATGTTAGTCGAAGCGAATGGTTTTGCACATGGACTATGAATTCCTTGAAAAAAACGTAAACATTCTTGTAATTTGCAGCAAGAGAAGCGCTGAAATTGCTTAGAAGAGTATGGTCACCTCCTGTAACTGAAAGGAATGCTTTGGAAGCATCAAAACCAGGATAAGAGGTTGGATAGAAGTGAAGACGAAGAAACTTGGGACCTGGTGTTAAATTGAAGGTGTAGGTAAATTCAGAAAAGAAGAGCCTAGCAGTCTTGTAAGGAACTTGAGGGACTCCTGGGCTCAAATGGAAGGATGACCATTTAGATTGTCCGCAGTGGAGTTAGTTTGCCGATTGCGGAGATGAAAGTTGCAAGTCTTATTTAGTCGCAGTTCCGGCCATCAAAGGACGAAGTATGCAAACGCATGAGGATTACCACAAATCCAGTGCAACATTTTCTAAGGGCTTCATAGGAGTAATGCTTGGTGCAAAAACAGATGAGAGCGTTGATGTGGGAATGTGAAATATTCTTAATTATGAAAGATTGAATACAGAGCGAGTTTCATGGTGTGGATTTTTATTTATTTCTACCTTGTCATTTTCAGTGAGGGACAGCTTGGCTGTGAGGTCTGTCTTCTATTAAGGTTATTGGTTCAAGTGCTAATCGCGGTCAACATCACGTCAGCCAATCATTTCTGCTTGAACTATTTCAGCATCTGCCAAGCCAGTTCTATAATTCCATGTGGAGCAATAATTGTGGTTGAACTTATTTGATTGAATGCTTATCGTCTGCTTGAAATTTCCATCCCAAGCCAGCTATAACCAGTGGAGCAAAATGGTAATTATTGATTGAATTCTTATACTTTTTCCCTCCGTTTTCTTGTTCTATTTTTTCTTCCCTGGGTCAATTATTGTTCATTTCCTTCTTCACTAGTAAATATTGAAATTTTATTTTTTATCTTTATTTATTTAATACGCTTCTCTCTCAATAATACATATTCATTAATTAAATCTTGATATAACTAAAATTAAAATATTAATCTTTAATTTTTCACTTATACATTAACTACTTACCTTAATTATTCGATAAATAATTTTAATACTTTTAATAATAATTTAATAATATTTAATTTTTTACCGGAATACTAATACAAAGATATACTAGGAAAAACAAAACAAAAATTTATTTTATATGAAGTGAAAGTTATATTTTAACGGTATTAACTAAATTTTATTAATTTATATACAAATCAAATTAAGAAAAACATTATGTAATATGAGGAAGTATAATTAGTCAATTGTTTCTACAAAAAAGTTAATGATATTTCCATTAAATATCAAAGTGCAATTTAGGTGGTTGAACAGAAGAAAAAAAAAAAAGAGAATGGAAAGATAAAATAGTTGGATATAGAACCAACATTACTTGTAAAATATCTAAAACATGATTGCGGTTTCAGAACCGTTGATTTCTTCAAAATCATTGGTTCTAACTATAAAATAGTGAAATCGGGAATGAACTGATTTGAAGTGGTTTGAAGACAGTTTTGAAACAATAAAACAAAATAAAAACTATACTAAAATTTATTTTAAACAAATATAATAAAATAAAAAATAACATTGAGATTTTTTTAAAATATCTTTTCGTTTCAAATCAAAATGGTTGATTTTAAACTAAAACCGTAATTTTAATTTAAAAAAAATGAAAAATTAAAAACGAATAATAAATACATAATTTGTATTATTGTTTAGAACTGATATCATTATTTTGATGCCGATTTTAACCATATCGATTTCAACTCAACTCAATTCTAATTTAAACCGATTTGTGATTATCATTATGCAAATCATAATAATTCCGCTTACTCGATATAATTACTCACATTATCTTCTTCTTCCTTTAAAATAAGTAAATAAATAATTGTGTCCTTCACCTTGGCCCTTTAAAAGTAGAAGTAATTTCATAATAATTAAAAATCAACATAGAAAAATCTAAATATTTACTTAAAAAATCTAAAAATCAACATAGAAAAATCTAAATATTTACTTAAAAAATCTAAAATATTTATATATAATAATAATAATAATAATAATAAATCGACCAATGAATGTCGGTCATGAAGAAGCGTATAAACAGTATTCAAAGTGTGGCCCCGGAGCCGGGAAGAAGTCAATGACACGCTTAGTTGAAAATCACAGTTGGTTAAGACAAAATTAAAAAAAAAAAAAAAAATCAGTTATTTATCCTTTCTGCAAAATTCTAAAACACCAAAAGTGGTATCAGACTTCTAAGCCAAAATGGAGGCTGTTGAATATAGTAGAATGGTAAATAATAATCATATATAAAACATTAATAAAAAAAATACGGTTATTGCCTTTTTTTTTACGGACGAGAGACTTCGATGAACTGAAATAACATTATCAAATTGACCATAACATACTTGGTAGAGAGGACTCGAATTCAAGACAATTCTTTATTGACTTTAAAGAGGAGCTTTGATTAACACGAAGGACAGTGCATCAAGCTTTAGAAATACTACCTTCAAACATCTTCAATGTATCCTTGGTATTGCTCAATCCTTACCCTTTTCTTTTTATTTGATTCCATAACCTGTGCATCCACCAACACTTCTTCTTCTTCTTCAACTGAGAAGAGTAAAATTCTCCTCAACTGTGGATCTGCTGAATCTGTATCATTCAATGGAAAAAATTGGACTGGTGATAGAGGCTCAAAGTTTATGCCTCCAGATTATGAGAGATCAACAACAATTTCTGTAGCTTCAAGTCCATTAATTCATGTGCCTAAGATTCCATATTCTACTGCACGCGTATTCCAGTCGCACTTTTCCTATGCTTTCCCCTTTTCTCCCGGCTTCAAATTCATCCGGCTTCACTTTTATCCATCGTCAAGTTACTTCAACGCTCGTTTTTCAGTGGTTTCTGGCCAATACACTCTTTTAAACAACTTCAGCCCTCATATTATGGCTGAGACTTTACAATCGCCTTATTTTACAAAAGATTTTGTTGTTTACTTGAAAGATAACATATTGGATATCTCTTTTATCCCATCATCATCACCCAGAGGAGCTTATGCCTTCGTCAATGGAATAGAAATCTACAACTTTCCATCCAATTTCTCACAAAGATTTTGTTGTTACTGAAAGATTAACATATTGGATTATTCTCTTTATCCATCATCTATTCACCGAGGAGCTTATGCCCTTCGTCATGGAATAGGAAATCTACAACTTTCCATCCAATTTTCAAATTAGCATCCGTCTAGTCGTAAGCCAGCTTCGAGAGTATCTTTCATAGAGTAATTATGCGCCTACACAGGTTTTTATTATCTGAACAATAAAAGAACAGTGGCAATGGATAGATGACTCCCAATTTTATTTTTTTGGTAATTCACTAGAAGGCAGTCTCATTTATGCATATGCAATACGAATCGCACTTTTCCTATGCTTTCCCCTTTTCTCCCGGCTTCAAATTCATCCGGCTTCACTTTTATCCATCGTCAAGTTACTTCAACGCTCGTTTTTCAGTGGTTTCTGGCCAATACACTCTTTTAAACAACTTCAGCCCTCATATTATGGCTGAGACTTTACAATCGCCTTATTTTACAAAAGATTTTGTTGTTTACTTGAAAGATAACATATTGGATATCTCTTTTATCCCATCATCATCACCCAGAGGAGCTTATGCCTTCGTCAATGGAATAGAAATCTACAACTTTCCATCCAATTTCTACAATTATGCATCCGTTAGTCGTAAGCCAGCCTTCGAGATACTTCATAGAGTAATTATGCGTACACCAGGTTTATTATCTGACAATAAAGAACAGTGGCAATGGATAGATGACTCCAGCTTTATTTTTGGTAATTCTACTAGAGGCAGTCTCATTTATGCATATGCAACGATAAAGGTGCTTTGGGGATATATGTCTGAGTATGCTGCACCCACGTTTCTGTACGACTCAGCCCGGACAATGGGCAGTGATGATGCTGTTAACTTGAGCTACAACCTCACATGGAGATTCCTTGTCGAAACGGGTTTCAAATATCTTGTTAGGCTTCATCTTTGTGAGATTTCTTATGACGTAACAGAGGTTAATCAGAGAGTATTTACAGTTTATATTAACAATAGGACGGTGGAGAAAAGTTTGGACGTAATTGCTCTGGCTGGAGCTCCATTAGTTGCAATTTTCAAAGACTATGTGGTTATGGTTCCAAAAGAAGAGACAGGAGAAACGAATCAGAAATTGTGTCTAGCTTTGCATCCAAATTCACAGTCAAAGCCTAAATTTCAGAATGCAATTTTAAATGGAGTTGAGATCATAAAAATCAGTGATGCAAACAACAACCTTGCTTCAAGCATTCAATCAAGAATTGAAAAACCAAACAACAAGATTCGACTCATTATGATAATCATCGGATGCGTTGTAGTTTGTTCTGGTGGGACTTTAATTTTATGTTTCATACTTTACCGGCGGAGAAAAATGAATTCAGATGACCATTCAAAAGTATCAGCTATACCATCAACCTGGCTCTGTTACCAATTTAAATTGTCAGATATCAAACTCGCCACCAACAATTTTAGTGAAGCTCTAGTGATCGGTGAGGGTGGTTTTGGTAAGGTTTACAGAGGTTCAATAAATGGAGGTACCACTCAAGTTGCTATAAAGAGAAAAGGTCCAAAGTCTCAACAAGGGATGCAGGAGTTTCTAACTGAAATTGATTTGCTTCCAACAATTCATCACATGAACTTAGTCTCATTACTTGGTTTTTGCCAAGAACACAATGAACTAATTCTAGTCTACGAGTACATGCCATGTGGCACTCTCCGCGATCATCTATACAAGGGAAGTAACAATCCACCATTGTCATGGAATCAAAGGCTCAAGATTTGCATTGGTGCAGCTCGAGGATTACATTATCTTCATTGCGGAACAAAGAATTCGATTATTCACCGCGACATTAAGTTTTGAAAATTGCAACTAATGGAGCTCCAGCCAGAGCAATTACGTCCAAACTTTTCTCCACCGTCCTATTGTTAATATAAACTGTAAATACTCTCTGATTAACCTCTGTTACGTCATAAGAAATCTCACAAAGATGAAGCCTAACAAGATATTTGAAACCCGTTTCGACAAGGAATCTCCATGTGAGGTTGTAGCTCAAGTTAACAGCATCATCACTGCCCATTGTCCGGGCTGAGTCGTACAGAAACGTGGGTGCAGCATACTCAGACATATATCCCCAAAGCACCTTTATCGTTGCATATGCATAAATGAGACTGCCTCTAGTAGAATTACCAAAAATAAAGCTGGAGTCATCTATCCATTGCCACTGTTCTTTATTGTCAGATAATAAACCTGGTGTACGCATAATTACTCTATGAAGTATCTCGAAGGCTGGCTTACGACTAACGGATGCATAATTGTAGAAATTGGATGGAAAGTTGTAGATTTCTATTCCATTGACGAAGGCATAAGCTCCTCTGGGTGATGATGATGGGATAAAAGAGATATCCAATATGTTATCTTTCAAGTAAACAACAAAATCTTTTGTAAAATAAGGCGATTGTAAAGTCTCAGCCATAATATGAGGGCTGAAGTTGTTTAAAAGAGTGTATTGGCCAGAAACCACTGAAAAACGAGCGTTGAAGTAACTTGACGATGGATAAAAGTGAAGCCGGATGAATTTGAAGCCGGGAGAAAAGGGGAAAGTCTTCTTTCTCTTCTCCTTTCCCATTTTTATTTTTTCTGTGCCTTCTTGTTCTTTCGGCTAGTCTTCTATTTTATGGTTTAAATTTTAAATCAATAATGGAGGATGAAGATGCAATACTCCTACTTATGGAGAATCGATTCAGGAATCTAGAGATCTGCAATCGGCTATGAGGTCTCCAGTAAAGCAAAATAAGAAAGAAAATTATACCATTCCATGTACAAGAAATTATTGATGTCCAGGAAGATCTGAGCAAAAGCATGAGTCGAATGTGAAGCATCTTGAAGGAATTTAAAGATCCGATATTCCATTCGAATGTTTCGATTAGAGACGGTAGCTATGATCCAGAATCCAAAGCAATTCGTGTTCTTCAATTCGTGATGTTGATGTGAAATTCCCAAATAGTAGAAATTACGATATAACGTGGAACAAATCTGGTTTTGTTCAAGAGAAATTAAAACTAGATTTTTTCTGAAACCATATTTATTCTTTGTTCTTGGGAGTACTTTGGGTGATGAGGCAAGTAAGAAAGATATTGGAGATTTATATGGAAAAACATGGTTCCACAGGTGTGCTGATCATCAAATTAGGTGGCAGCATGTGGTTTTGGCGATGCTTAAAGAAGATGAACCGGAGATTTAGACGGGATAGAAGAATATAATTCTCTGTCAGAGAAAGATGAAGGTGCTTGTGAAAATGCCGATATGAAATTCAAGATTAATAAGTGCTCTAATAACACCTTGCTCATGAGTTGAGGCAGGACTAGAATGGGAATGATATGATGGACAAGGGTAAATATTATGGTTTTGCTTGGTTGCGTCTGACAAAATACTTCAAGTGGTCATTACTAAGCATGCATGAGTTTAAATTGCTACTCTTCTCTCATTGCATTCGTGGGAATTGCAGTAAAATGCTTATCAGTTCCACGAACCCAAAGGTCATCCGTGGGAGATGTGCTTCATAGTCTGGCATTGGCGCTACAGGTACAAGAAAATGCGGATTGAAAGAGGAAGTAGAAAATTAAGAGACTATAATTGATATCACTTTTTTTCTTTTTCAATTTTTATTGTTCTATTAAGCCAGATATCCATTCAATAGTGTTTCTGTAATGTCTTGCATAATTTATTCTGATTTTTGGCAGATTCGTCTGTGACAGTTAAATTACTCTAGACAGCAAAGTGATTTTGACAGGATAACTTGTGCTATTAATAAATAATTATTTATTTTTCATATGATGTACTAAGGACATAATAATTAATAATACACTTGTAATATCTAAATGTTTAATGTGATTTTTGTTCTTGTCTTTTTTAGCTCGTGTTGATGCTCTTTTTATTCAAATTCTCACAATTTGTCCACAACACGGAGTTCTGATCATTCTTGAGGCATTGTGAAGTAGAATACGAATTTGCATTTTTTTTTTTTAAGTATCGAGGGAGTCGTATATATACTTACCATTAAATTATGTATTCGTGTGCAGAAATTTACATTTATGAACATGGAATATCAGATTATGTGTTGGTGCACAGGAGTTTGCATTTATGAATGTGGAATATAAGACAATAGTGCATTATTATTATTATTATTATTAATTTTAAGCATGTGCTTTGTTGTTTGTTTTAAATAGATATGGACTTTTGCTTATATGGTACGAGTTTCTAGATTGATTGAATTATTGTTAGAAATATCTCAAGGTGGGAGAAAAAAGGGGTCCAATCCTACGATTTGCTAAATTAGACGACATTTATGGAACTGAATGTCTTGGTAAAAAAAAGGAAACAAATGAAGCCCTCCTTGCCTGAAGTTGTTTTTTTTTTTTTTTTTTTTTTTTTTTTTTTTTTTTAAATATTAGGTAAGAGAATCCCATTTGAATTTATTGTAGGATCATATATTTATATTCTTGCTATTAGGCTATATTTTAATGATAAATTTCTTTTATCTGAAGTTGTTATTCAAAAAGAAAAATACAAAAAATCTATTTTTTTATCTCAATTTATCTTCAAGATACAATTGTCTAAATATATAAATTTATTTAAATTTTCGCACAATTTATCTCAAGCGAATTTGAATTCTAAATTTTTCAAGGCAAATTAAGTACGAATTATAAGTTTATGAAATAAATTGCGTAAAAAAAATCGATTTTATAATTTTTTGTTAAAGAAAAAAATTTTATGAGACAAATTAGGCTTCATTCTGAAAAGGAGATACAAAATTAAATTAAATACAAAATTAAATTAAAATAAATGTAGTCATTAATAATTTATTATCAAAGTGTCAAAATGGTCATTATATAGAAACACATTCGGTTAACACAAAAATTAAACGGGTTAAAATTGAGTCTAAATGAGTTTGTGTCATAAACAGATGACCTATATATGATACAAATTTAAACGGATCGTAACACGGATTGACTCGTCTAATCCGGCTAACCCGTTTATTAAGGATAAAAATTAATTTTATATATGATATGTATATTAAATGGGTTACACAGGTTATACGTAATATACGTTTCGTGTTCTGATACAACCTATTTAATTAAATTTGAAATTTTTGACTAATGTATCATCCATTTATTAAACAAGTTAAACGTGTCATATTTGTGTCACTCATTTAATTTTCGTCTTTAAATACTTAATACGATTATTAAATGAGCCATGTTTATATTAATCCTAATCATGTAATGTGTTAAATGGGTTGGTGTCCAACCCGATGTATCAATCCATTTGACACCCCTGCTTATTATTATATTTGATATCTCATTTTCATCTGTTAGTTGACTTTTGCATGGTAATTAAAGAAATAATTATGTTATTTCACTTAACTATTCCAACGTCAATAATTATTCCTTAATAAAAAGGAAAGTGACAAAAATAAATTCTAGAAAATTGTAGACAATATGTTTAACAAAAATAAAGATAAAAAACTAACAGATAACCATAAATACATTGTTACATAATGTGGAGTATTATAATTCTGACCATTTGAACACAGCCGCAAGAAACACCAGCCCACATGAACTCCGCCCCCGCATCACGAGCAGCAGTTTTCAAAGAAAATGGCAAAATCTTGGATTACGTCCTATGAAGGTTCTATACATAAAATATTATCAAGTCGGCCCATGTGCCTTTCTTACCATGCAATTTATTAAACATGCATAAGAAACAATTTTAGTTTTTCTCTGTTTCTATTTTTGGCTGCATATGGAGATAATGCCATTCTCAAGAGTTTAAATCTTTTATTTTATTCACAGCATAACAATGGAGGTTTGAGCCCTTTAAAAATATATAAGTCCATTGAGTCTCTCTGTTGGTTGAGAAAGAAGAAAGCAGAGGTAAATAAGTTCTGAAGAAGAAGGAGATGGGAAACCTCATAGTTTTTCTTGTTTTCTGTTTTTGTGTGTATTTATTAATATACCTTGTCAAGTTGTTTTACAAAGCATGGTGGATTCCAATTCATTTACAATCTGTTATGAGGTCAAAGGGAATTAGAGGCCCTTCTTATGTATTCCTCCATGGAAATACCAAAGAGATTACACATATGAGAAATACAATCATGAATGGTCCAATGGAATTATCCCATGAAATGCTTCCAAGAATTCAACCTCACATTTATTCATGGATCAAGCTTTATGGTACATGTTGATCATTTTTTGTTTTTTTTTTTTTTTTAATTCTTTTTTCAAATGGATTTCCATTTCTTTAATAAATTTGTTTGCAGGACCAAACTTTCTGAATTGGTATGGCCTTCAAGCTCAACTAGTTGTCACTGAGCCTGAGCTAGTCCAAGAAGTGCTGAATAATAAAGAAGGAGCATATCAAAAAAAGATTATCCAGAATTATGCAGAGAAGCTATTTGGAGATGGACTTGTAGCATCTAAAGGAGAAAAATGGTTGAAAATGAGAAAATTAGCTCATCAAGCTTTCCATGGAGAGAGCTTGAAAGTAAGATTAATTATTTTTTCCTTTCTTTTCTTTTCTTTTCTTTTCTTTTCTTTTTGTTAAAAAGAATTTTAACTTTGTTTTTATTTTTTTCTTCCAGGGTATGGTTCCTGCAATGGTTGCGAGTGTGGAGACCATGCTCGATAGGTGGAGGCAAAATGAAGTGAAAGAAATTGAGATGTTTCAAGAATTTAAAATTTTAACATCAGAAATTATTTCCAAGACTGCTTTTGGAAGCAGTTACTTGGAAGGGAAGAATTTATTCGATATGCTCACAAAAATGGCAACAATTATAGCTAGAAACAATTTTCAAGTCAGAATTCCTGGAATTAAGTACATTTCATCACTTTCCTTTTTTAATATTAATATTAATAAACAATTCAATCAAAAAGGAACATTTAACAAGCACATCTCTATATTTCCTTTTTATATTCTGATTAAAAATTTAGTAAAAGTTTATGTTATGCAGAAAAATCCTGAAAACTCCTGATGATATTGAATCAGAAGAACTTGAACGAGGCATGCGAGAATCGATCCTGATGATGATGAAGACAAGAGAAGAAGGGGTGGTGAAGGGTAAATTGGAAAATTATGGAAGTGATTTTCTTGGATTACTTCTAAAAGTTTATCATGCTAATGATTTGTCCAATAAAATATCAGTACAAGACCTGATTGATGAGTGTAAGACGTTCTATCTTGCTGGACATGAAACAACTGTAAGTTCACTCACCTGGACTATTCTTCTTTTAGCAATCCATCCAATTTGGCAAGATAAAGCAAGGGAAGAGGTTATCAAATTATTCGGCAAGCAGAATCCTGGTTCAGATGGTATTGCAAGATTGAAGATTGTAAGCAAAACAAGACATTTACTGAAACTGGGTTCTGTTAGTTATTGAAGTTAAGACTTCTGAACTATATATTTTCTTCCTTTGTAGATGAGCATGATTGTCAATGAATCCTTACGGTTATACCCCCCAGTTTTCAATATCACAAGGGAAGTTCAAAGAGAGGTCAGATTGGGGAACGTAATAATTCCAGAAAAAATGGCTGTGTGTCTCCCAATTCTTGCAGTTCAACATAACTCAAAAGTATGGGGAGAAGATGTTAACTTGTTCAAACCAGAAAGATTTGCAGATGGAGTTGCCAAAGCTACAAAAAATAATATTGCAGCATTTCTCCCATTCGGTTCAGGGGCTAGAAGTTGCGTTGGTTCGAATTTTGCAACTGCAGAAATAAAGATTGCACTGTCTATGATTCTACAGAATTACAGGTTTACGCTGTCACCTACTTATGTCCACGCTCCAATACATGTCCTTACGATATGCCCACAATATGGACTGCAAATCTTGCTCGAGGCTTTGTAAATCAAAATTTGAGGACTAACATATACTTATAAAGATACGGTCGGAAAACGTTTTAAAGAATCTTAGATTTTATTGATTTGATCCATAGGTAGAGTTATATGGATCCGTTTAGGCAAGTTTTTTTCTAGTCGTAAATTATATGCAATTGAGATGAAGGTGGCAATAAATTGCAAAATATTTGCTTCATAGTATTTGCTTTTGCTTGACTTTTGTGACTTTGGACTAAATTGCAAAAATATTTGCTTCAAGTTAAGTAATTGGAAAGTTTGTAACTCACTGTGCTTAATGTTTAATTACCGTAATGTTTACTAGCCTAAATTAGATAAGAAGTGACTCAAATGTAAACTTAGATTGTGGATAACATTCCTAAAATGGCTAAATATACGATTTGATTATGACAACGTTTCTATTAATTAAATAATAAGCACGTAAGAAAAAACTTTTCTTTTTTTCCATCTACCTAATTATATTTTTAAATCATCAGCTTTCCAGTAATAATGGTCACTGTCTTTTTGACCTCACACCCAAGTACACTTTCTTTTTTCCGTTTTCCGTTTTAAGACATTTATGTTTTGAATGGAGACATTGAAAAATTTCCATAAATAACAAATCAGACACTGTGATCAGAACAAGCAAATATTGAAACGTAAAATTAAAAACAAAAAAAGATAAGACCTGTTGCAATAACGGTGAACAGATGGTGGGGAGCCGAAACAAAAGCCAGCAGTAGAAGGTGCCAGCGGGCAGTACCATGCAAAATTTGAATTTGCCACAAATGTGTTTTGAACTCGTTTTCCTCGTGTGTTCGAGCTGGTTTCTCCGTTGAGTTCATTGGATTTTTTTTTTTTTTTTTTTTTTTTTGAACTCGTTTTCCTCGTGTGTTCGAGTGGTTTTTCCTTCCGTTGAGTTCATCTGGATTTTTTTTTTTTTTTTTTTTTTTTTTTTTTTTTTTTTTGGAATAATTAATGCTGTGTCTCGATATCAATTTAGAGAAAAGAAGATATCAAAGGAAAATAAAGAGAAAATATGAAATAATTTTTCCGCTTGATTTGTTGGATGTGTGAGAGAAAGCGAGTTTATGAATAATGAGATTATAAATTTAATCAACTTTTTTTTTTTTTTATGAAAGTAGAATAAATAGGAGAAAAATTATAATTTTAATTATTCTCCAACTTGTCTCCTAAATTAGAAAGAAAATAGTATATAGGACCTAAAATTTATTTCCTCTTTATAGTTTTTTCATTCCTAAAAACAAAATTTTTTATTTTCCTTTCCAATTTTCATTCCTCTAATATTTTCTACCAATCCAAACATACACTACACTTCCAGAACTAAAGAGCTAGGCTGTATCAAGAAAATCGAGCCATGGCCTTAACATAATCACTTTCCAAAGAGGGATCAATTTTTTATCCAGACCATTAGACGGGAGTGAGAAATTACTCTTTGTAATTACACAAAGAGGAACCAATAAAAAAAAAAAAAAGCTCAAATTAGGATAAGAAGTTTGAGATGCGAGGTACGCTGCCACTTCTTAGAAAAATTTTACATCATTTGCCTTTCTGCTCTTACTTTTTGGTACCATAATTTAGATATCATCGGACAATTTTAACTTTCGGAATAAAACAAAATTAGAAAGTAAGGGGGTTAAAGGGCAGATTTTGCCAAAAAGGCAAGGATAATTTCATTCACTTTAGAAGGTCAATCTATCATTTGGACTGCACAAGTGTAATACCAACTGCTGGAAATCGGACAGCTCCCCCTACCTCATACACCCGTTTAACCCAGATGGTACAAATCAGAACTTCTCGGAGGAGAACATTTTCAGATGATGATTACTTCTGTAACAACAAATGATAACTGCTTTACAAATATGATCTGCCCACCTGGTGAGTGAGACAGCCGAAAAAATGTTACCCACAATATAAACACTTCTAATGGTAGCAGCAGTAGCTACAACAAATTCCCACCAAATTAAATCTAAATCAAAAAATGGTATATTAACCTTCTGTTAGCACTCAGTGACATGAAGTGGATAAAAATTTCTCCTTCATGCGAGAAATAAGCTTAAACTTTTCCTCAGCCTCAACCTGTTGACGAATGTCAATTTTTGATGCGCGATCAGGATGAAACTTCAACAAGGCTCGCTTATAAGCAGCATGCACCTAAAATGGTGACTAACAATCATTAAAAATGAAAACAACACTAGAACAATGCCAGAATCAATCAATATTTCAGTTGCTTGTCTGCTTCCCATGGCTTTTATGACATGAGAACAAAGCATATAATTCTAGGCTAGAACTCCCAGAATAACAGCAGGGGATGATTAGCAGTTTGTTTGTTAGAGCCTAGAGGTCACCAGTATGCTCATAATGAACAGTCACAGGATGTGTTTCCATTATGAGTAGATACAAACAGGATGATGAATTACAATAAAAAGACAGCATAAGAATGTAACTTACCTCATGGGACAAGGGATGGAATCCACCTCCTACTTGGATACCCAAGCCACGAAGTAATGAAGCCATGTCAATGCATGTATTTTCCATTTGGCAAAGCTCCTTCCTCACTTCAGCACGAAGAATCTCCTTTATGTTCAAATTTTCCTCATCCTAAATTTCACATCAGTTAACAAATAAAGAAGCAAGATTAATACTGATTTTAAACGATGTAATATTACAATAATAGAAGAGTATGCAGCATGTATTACTGAATTATACCTTCCTTTGTGTCTCTCTCACTTCTTCAACACGCTGCCTTTGCCGTTTCTCCATGTCTAAAATACGCAAACTTTCAGCTTTTTTTCTCTTCCGCAATCTCTGCGCCTCTTCTGCCTGAAAAAAAAAATTGAACTAAGTTCAAATATTAATTCAGTATGAGCATATCATACCAACAATCATTCAAATTGTTAATGTCTTCCAACAAAATTACATAGACAATCAGTAAGGATATGTTTGGTTAATGGAATGGAATGCAATACATTTCCAGTATAAAAATTACATTAAAATGCATTTAATCACATTGCAAACATAGGATTATGGCATCTTCTTGCAACCTCTATATATACATACACAACAAATTGAGCACTTGCAGATCAAGGAATTAATATCTGCAACAAACCTGAATTTGTAGTTCTCGCTGCCTGGCTGCCCATTCTTCTTCTATGGCTCGCTTGTATGCTTCAGTCTCCTTGAGCTTTTCTCGCTCATTGATAATATCTCCTTGAATAGGAGCAATAGCATCATCAGAAGGAGCATATGATGGATCCTTCCCATTGTAACTTGGAATGTTAGAAGTGGATGTAGTAAGCGGATTTGTTTCTTGTACAGGAAGCAAAGTCCCAGATACTAGTTTATCTTTCTCTTTGGAAGCAATACTTTTAGATTGTTCAAAGCTAGACGCTTCACAGGTTAATTTGCTATCTTTCTCCATGGAGACAACTCTTGTGTGATCATCACTGTGAATTTCACCCTGACTCCAGTAGAAAGAAGCATCTACATCTGGAATAGTAGCACTCTTACAGTTGGATTCTACATTATGCTTTACCTGGGAACTTGGAAAAGAACGCTCTCCAGCCATTTTTTGTTCACTATGCTGAAAACAACTTGTGTCAGGACACTGATTATTTTCCCCTTTATAAATGGACCATGGAGGAGGTCCAGGAGGGCCTTTTCTTTCATTCTGAATTCTAATGCCATATCCATTCCCACTTTGACACTCGTCATAACAAACATCCCGATCTTCCACATATGTCTCTCCTCCAGAGTGAATCCCAGCTTTCCTGCGAAAGCCAGTATTCTCTCTTGACTCTGATTTCCACCAACACGAAAAATTTTCCTTGTTAATATTTTGACGAGATTTTGCAAAAGAATATTCCATCCAGGGATTGAAACCACCATCTGAAAACCCATCTTTAGTAGCTCTAAATTTAGATGAAACTACATCCTGAAAATTTACATTTTCTGAATGGGAGACAGGGGGTTCTGGATTTTGTTTAGTCCTGTTTTCCACACCAACGTTTGTATGAGTATCATTTGTGGAACTGCTGGGACTTGCCTGATCCTCTGGGCCAGAATGGCCCTTATCATAGTTATTTGATTTCCTATTTAAGGAAGCTTTTTCCCACTGATCACGAAGGTCACAGGAAGAACCTTCCATAACTTCAAAATCTGAGGAACTGCTTTCAGATGAATCACTCTCAGAATCAGAATTCAAGCCATAACGATTTCTAGGGGGAGATTTCTTGGTATAAGTTTTCTTGCACTTAGATAATTTGAACGCAGGTCTCTTTTCCAGGACCACTTGGCAATCATCAGCATCCACATCTTCAGATTTCTTCATACAGTCAGTGGCAGGTTTATTTTTGCTTGGAGTCTCACTGTTATCCGAGCCAACACCATTTTTCAAATTAAGTTCAGGATGTTCCACAAAATCACGTTCATCATCGTCATCAATGCTTATAATCCCCTGAATCGGAAATGTTTTGCCTTCTTTAAGCACACTCGAGCCTCTTGACTTTTGCTGTAAAGACTCGGGAATATCAATGATAATAACATTATCAAAACCACTGTCAACATCAATAATAACAACATTGTCGAAATTCCCTCCTATCTGGCAACTTCTCATTCCTTTCTTCCCAGAATGACCTCTAGGCATAGAGTAATTCCTCGAAGCCCCCTCTCCCCTCATTTAATTCTGCTCTGCACACAATAAATATACACATTAAATAAGTATTCTGCTATTCAAAATAGAGCTGACCCAATTAATCAGATGCTAAAAATCCATCAGATCATTAATGTTGAGACTCTTTCCAAAAACCCCAAGTGTTAAAGAGAAACAACTTGCTATCTATGAGAAACATTTCCATACTAAATCCTGTAGTTAGTTAAGATTACCAAAGTGGATACTCAGAAACCACCTGTCTCACCCATTACTCTTAGTAACTATTACGTCTGACAAAAAAAAAAAAAAAAAAAAATAATAAAAAAAAATAATAGTAGCATTCAAGAAAACAAAATTATCTCTATGTCAAGTTTTCTATATTGTAAAAAAAAAAAAAAAAAAAAAAAGTACATTCAAGAAAACAAAATTATGCTCTATATCAAGTTTCTATATTTAAAAACCTAAAAAACCAACTACTAAATTTCAAACTATCCACCAAAATTCCCAAACCAAAATGCATCAAAAGTTCCCCAAAGAAATACCAAATTAGTTGCTCCAATTACAATATCAAGAATCCCCGCGTCGATAGAAGCAAAATTAAACCTTAATTGAATAAAGAATAAATAATTAAGTAAAACCAAACAAAAACCAGATTGAATTCCAAAAAAAAGAAAAAGAATTTGACAGATGAACCAGAGAATTCAAAGGAAAACAAAATTTTAATATAAGAATTAAAAAGGCACAGTTTATGATAATATTTGAACTTGCCTCTGAGTTGGAGAACTGCGCCTGCTGTAGTCGAACCAACAAGCAAAAGAAAGAGAGAAATTGAAACTGACAGATTTTTTTTTTTTTTTCCTTCTGTGCATTAGGGTTTTGAAAATTGAAAGTTGAGGATTTTGGCACGAAAAATCGAAATGAAAGAGGAGACCTTGGACTTTAGGACAAACTCTAAACGGCAAAATGGGACACGTAATCCCGTGGCATGCTTTCCTACGCAAGATATTGGATACTAAGCTACAGGTGGCTGTGAAAAGACTGCATCACAGACGTCTAGAGATACAGAAACGTTTACTTTGATTGGTCGGTGATTGGGTTTTACATTGTGTTCCGTAACGGGTGAAAGAGGATGGAGAGTGGCAGGTGTGAAAGTGAGGAGTAGTGTGAAATTAATGGAAATTACTTCCCTTGATCAATTAAATAATTTTTTAAAAGTATTTAATTATAAAAAATTTTTTTCTCGTTGGTTTATCTAAATAAAATTTTTTCAAAATTAATACCTTAGGTCTCCACATTTTAGGGTGAAAGGTAAATAAATTTTCATATTTATTTATTTATTTGAGTATTAAGAGATTCAAATCTATATTTATTTTTAGATCCTACATATATTTATTTTTAGATCCTACATATATTTATTATTAAACTATATATTTATATGCATTTTTCATATTTATCCTTTTAAATATATACATACAATTAAATTAAAAGAAAAGAAATTAAAGTAATTTTTTGTGGGTTTGGATAATAATGTAATTTTAAAACTTCATAATTTTTTTAAATATGATTTCCAAATAAAACAAAATAGTTTGTTTCGAATCATTTCGCCAAGTGCATTTCCATGATCCTCTCTTTCTCTCTCACTTCCCTACCTAGTGTCTTTTTCCGAAATAACCATGAGTGACAACAAGTGCATTTCCTTGTTCTTTTCTTTTTTCCGTGTTTTCTTTTCGAATGGAAGGTTTTAGATCCCATACAACGAAATTAAATGGAACTGAAAAAATCGAATAAGAATTAAAAGTGAGAACATAAATTTTAATTTTCGAGAAACACATTTACTAGCCAAAAATCTTTATTACGGTCAGAAAGGGACTGTGTACCCGTCCTACTGGGAATTGTAAGAGAATTTGTAGTGCTGTTCTTATAGGATAATGTAAGAGCAACGATGCATATGGCTATGCGAAACAAGAGCTTGTTTTAACATTAATGGAATTAGCCAAGCAAATTATAAGCCATGCTATTACTTTCTCTTTTACGATTTCTAAAACCCACAAAAACCCTTTACCCCTACATCATCAGGAAATGCTTTTCCAAATGGGCTTCAGCAATCGAGAATGCCTCTTCCCCGCACAAAGCTCTCGACCTCTACTCCTCAATGCACCGCAACGCCATCCCTATTGATATCTTCTCTGTTGTCTTTACCCTTAAATCAGGCTCCCGTTTGCAGAATCGCACTGTCATTGATCATTTACATTCGCATACAATCAAACTGGGATTCGTTGCTAATTTCTATGTAGCCAATTCTCTCCTCAATGCGTACGTGGCCACGTCATTTGATAAAGCCTGTATCTTGTTCGATGAAATGCCTGAAAGAAATACTGTTATGTGGAATACTATGATTACTGGGCATTCAAGATCAGGAAATATTGATAAAGCACGCTCCCTTTTTTATGAAATGCCATTGAGGGATGTGTCTTCTTATTCTTCCATGATTGCAGCTTTTTCTAACCATGGGTGTTGGAACGAAGGGTTATTGCTATTTCGAGAAATGATGGCTGGTGGACAGATAAAACCAAACCAAGTAACAATTGGAACAGTTTTATCTTGTTGCATAAACATGGATTCTCTTGGTTTGTTGATAGGGAAATCAGTTCATGGCTTTATTTTAAAGAAAGGGTGGGAACTGAATGTGGTAATTGGTAACATTCTTGTTGATATGTATGCAAAATGTGGATTCTTGAAGAATGCTTTACAGGTTTTCGATTTCATGCAAGAAAGAAATGTCAAGACGTGGACTGCGTTGATATGTGGGGCAGCACAACATGGGTTTAGTCAAGAAGCATTGTCCTTGTTTAAGATGATGCAAGAGGCAGGCATTAGACCTAATGAGCTGACTTTTACAGGTATTCTTAATGCGTGTGTTCATTCGGGGTTGGTTGTTGATATGTGGGGCAGCACAACATGGGTTTAGTCAAGAAGCATTGTCCTTGTTTAAGATGATGCAAGAGGCAGGCATTAGACCTAATGAGCTGACTTTTACAGGTATTCTTAATGCGTGTGTTCATTCGGGGTTGGTTGAAGAAGGTGGAAAGTATTTCAGGATGATTGAAGAGTATGGTTTGGAGGTTAAAATTCAGCATTACGGATGCATGGTTGATTTGTTTGGTAAGGCAGGATTGTTAGAAGAAGCTTTTGAGGTTATTAAGACAATGAAATTTGAGGCTAATATTGTTATATGGGGCTCCTTTTTGTCAGCCTGCAAGGAGCATAAGCAATTCGACCTGGCTGAGAGAGCGATTGAACAAGTCTCGAGGATAATCAAGCCAGAAAATGATGGAGGCATTTATACTCTTATATGTGCTTTATATGCTTCAAATGAGAAATGGGATGATGTAGAAAGGGTTAGGAAATTAATGCTTGACCAAAATGTGAGAAAAGTTGAAGGCTTGAGTTTTATCAGAAAAGGATTATAATAGGAGTCTATTTTCTCTCTCTTCAGGCAACTTCCAAAGGCTAAAGAACTAGTTGCTTGATGATTCTTCAGCTTTTGCCTTCTAATGGTTACTTATCGCTATCTCTGTGGCAAGAATCGCATATTCCCAATTCTGTACAACTTTTAAATCCTCTCTAAATTTGTTGCTACATCTTCTTTCTTTAGCATATGAGAATGAGATCCAAACACATCTAATGATTTTCTTGGGTCTTCTTGGATAGTTTTCTTCTGCTTTTCTTTTTTAATTTTTAAGTTGTGCACTCCAGAGTTTACTGTTGGTAGTACATAATAGTCTTCTGTATTAGAACCAATACTCATTTTTTCAAAACCTGGGCTGCGAAACTCGTCTTTCACTGGATATCTCGGTTGAGATTGTTTTCTTGCCTCCGACATGATAGGATTGTGACAAGTATTAATATTTGTATCAATATAAACCGATTTCTTATCAGAACAAGATCTATTGCAGCCAAAACCAGGAAAGAACCATCTTTCATTTACTTTCTTTTGTCTGCCATAAGATAAGTTTCTCCAGGAACTTGGTAATAAAGCATCTTGGCTGTTCCAACTTGATTCAGAACTCTCACTTGGTGTTCCAATCCTTCCTTTTGTTCTCAACCTGTTGTAATCAACCCGGTTCTCTACGGTCTCATTCACAAACTTGCCTTTATTAGAATTCATGCTTCCTGAAGTTTCATCATCCAGTTTCATGTTGAAGTATTTCTCAGCTCCAAAGACATTAATTTCGCCCTCTTGTGGCTTACTTTTCTCCAAGGAAGTTTCTTGGCTTGAGATTATGTCAGGATGGGGAAACTGCACTGATTCTGTCAGCTTAAGTACAAAATTCTCCTTTGCTGCATTGAGGTAAGAAAATGAAATTTAGTACTACATTGTCCTTTTTTCCCATTGAAAAAACTTTAGAGGAAGTTTCTTATTTCATGAGTAAGAGCCGGGTAATAGTGAATATAATTTTTCACATAAGTTTGAATGTCCTTAAGGCTTTTGAAATTGGTTTTGGGAGGGAAAATGAATTGCTGAGAGGCTACAGGGTATGGTTTACCAGCTTTTATGATTTTGCTATTGCTACTACTAGCCATGGAGATCCATTTCCAAAAGCACAAAGCCTGCCAAATCCTTCCGCAACTAGCCAAATGTATGAAGATCCAGAAAGCGATGCTAGTTCAGACTTGTTCGAGATAGAGAACATTCCCAACAGTACACAGCCAATATTTACTAAACAAATTTCTGATGGTATGTCTTGTTGTATGACACCTAATAGCCGGTATGAGCCTAGTGAGACTAGCATTGAGCGGAGTCTTGTGACAGCCAGTGCAGCTGGTTTTTCTGCAATTTCAGAATATGATGGAAAAAAAGAACTGCACAAAGTAATATTAACTCTGTTGGTTTAACATCAAGGCCTAGACGTCATCACCCGAATAGCCTATTGGGGTGTAAGAGTCAGAAGGCAGTGCAAGTTGCTGAAACTGCATACAAGACTAAACCTCTCTTGAATCCTCAGCACAGAAGGCCATTAGACACATCGATGCAAATAATAGGGAAATTACCCGCTGATTCTAAGGTGAAAGATTATGATTTCCCTTGATTTCTTGCTACTTGCTACTTTTTACCAAGCAAGAGCTCTTCCCTTTAAATTTACAGCTGATTTTAATATTTAAGTTTGAATAATTGCTTTTTTAGCAGGGACTTGTTTATAAATTCTAAGTTTTGGGAAAGTTGAGCCGTAGGGTATCGTTTACAAAATTTTTAGAATAAAAGTAGGTGTAATTCTCATTTGCAAATGAAATGAATTAGTTTAAATTAATTAAGTTGTTAATTAATTTCAGCATATATAATTAAGTTGTAATTATAGTTTTTCTACTATATAAATTTTACTCGAATGGAGAAGAGCAGAAAAGATAACCGCATTTGGAATTGAAATCCACCCCACTGGGAAATGTAAGAGAATTTGAAGTGCTGATCGTACAGTATGATAAGGAAATTAAGCGAGAATGGTCATGGTTATGGCTATGCCTATGCGAAACAAGAGCTTGTTTAAGTTTTAAGTAACTTTAATGGAATTAGCCAACCAAATTATGAGCGATGCTACTGCTTCCTCTTTCACAATTTCTAAAACCCACCAAGAACCCTAATCCCTACGTCATTGGAAAATGCGTTTCCACATGGGCTTCAGCTATCAAGAATGCCTCTTCCCCACACAAAGCCCTCGACCTCTACTCTTCAATGCACCGCAACTCCATCCCTGTTGATAGCTTCTCTATTCTCTTTACCCTTAAATCATGCACCCGTTTGCAGAATCTCACTGTCATTAATCATTTACATTCGCATGTAATCAAATTGGGATTCATTACCCATGTCTATGTAGCCACTTCTCTTCTTAATGCGTATGTGGTCACATCCTTTAGTAATGCATGTCAGTTGTTCGACGAATTGCCTGAAAGAAATACTGTTACGTGGAGCACTATGATTACTGGGTATTCAAGGTCAGGAAACATCAATCAAGCACGTGCCTTTTTTGATGAAATGCCTTTGAGGGATGTAAGTTGTTGGTCTGCCATGATTTCGGCTTATATTAACCACGGGTGTTCGAATAAAGGGTTATTGCTATTTCGAGAAATGATGGCTCGAGGGGAGACAAAACCAGACCAAGTGGCCATTGGAACTGTTTTATCTTGTTGCGTAAACATGGGTTCTCTTGGGTTGTTGATTGGAAAATCACTTCATGGCTTTACAGTAACGAATGGATGGGAGCTCAATGTGGAAATTGGTACAATTCTTGTTGACTTGTATGCAAAATATGGATTCTTGAAGAATGCTTTACAGGTTTTCGATTTCATGCAAGAAAGAAATGTCAAGACGTGGACTGCATTGATATGTGGGGCAGCACAACATGGGTTTAGTCAAGAAGCATTGTCCTTGTTTAAGATGATGCAAGAGGCAGGCATTAGACCTAATGAGCTGACTTTTACAGGTATTCTTAATGCGTGTGTTCATTCGGGGTTGGTTGAAGAAGGTGGAAAGTATTTCAGGATGATTGAAGAGTATGGTTTGGAGGTTAAAATTCAGCATTACGGATGCATGGTTGATTTGTTTGGTAAGGCAGGATTGGAGGTTAAAATTCAGCATTACGGATGCATGGTTGATTTGTTTGGTAAGGCAGGATTATTAGAAGAAGCTTTTGAGGTTATTAAGACAATGAAATTTGAGGCTAATATTGTTATATGGGGCTCCTTTTTGTCAGCCTGCAAAGAGCATAAGCAATTCGACCTGGCTGAGAGAACGATTGATCGAGTCTTGAGGATAATCAAGCCAGAAAATGGAGGCATTTATACTCTTATATGTACTTTATATGCTTTAAACGGGAAATGGGATGATGCAGAAAGGGTTAGGAAATTAATGCTTGACCAGAATGTGAGAAAAGCTAGGGGCTCGAGTTTTATCAGAAAAGGATTATAAAAGGATTCCATCTTACATCTTCCCGGCCCAGTAACTTGCGAAGACTAAGGAACTAGTTGCCTGATGATTCTTAGCTTCTAATGGTTACTTATCGCTTTTCTGTGGTGAGAATCGTAAATTCCCAACTCTCTAAGACTTTCAAACTGTCAAATTTCTTGTGATTCAGGTTATACCCTGTAATGTTTAAACTGATTTGGTTTCTAATAGATATGATTTCTATTGGCATGGATGATTAGTTTTTTGGAATCAATTTCAATGTTCAATGTTCAATGAAAACATATAAACCTTTGATCAAAATATTTCCTTCAGAATCAATTTCAATGTTGTTATTATGTTTTATTTTCTTAAGTGACATGCTGAAAAGTGAAGTTAATTGCGGATGTGTAATTTTAGAAAAAGAGCAAGAAGTTAAAAAAATAAATATACAACAGCACCAACACATTAATGTATACAATTTTCAAGAAAGATGAAACAAGATTCACATATTAATATACAAAAAAGCCAATGGCTATATATAAAAAAACATTCAATGAGAGTTTGCAGTATTCCCTTCTTGAACGTAGGCAGATTGAAGCAAAGAAGGCAAAACCAGAGGAGAAAGCAGAGGGATAGGGTCTTTATTATGGTAGAATGAATTAAAGGAAGACACCGCTGCCATTGACGATGATGAAGTTGCTTGAGAATTTGGCTTAATCTGCAGAGGATATGGAGCTCTGCTTTGCAACCGACTTAAAGGCTTTCTGTATTCAAATTCAGCTTTGTGAATACCAGTTTGGAAGCCAGGAAAATCACCACCAGAATCCTCCATTGTTGTCACTCTTTGATACCTTAAATCTTCTTATGTAAGTACCCTCTGCAGGTTTATCTAAGAAAGAGCTATTTAAGTATTTGATAAAAAAAAATTTTTTTTTAAAATGGTTATGGTAGAACTTACGCAATTTTATGTTATTGCTTCTTGGCATTTGCTGATGTTGAATTGTGGCCCAATCACTTAATGGCACGTCTTGTGCAGATTGTATACTGAGAATCAGCTTATAATTACTTTACCTGCAATAGAATATTTCACAAGCTTAGCTATTCATGTGATGAGATGAGGTTTGCCTCAGTTGCTGTCTCTGCAAGAAACTTCCTTATATAGCTGTCTCTGCAAGAAAACTTCCTTATATAATATATATATTATATTATATATAGTATACTATATATATAATCCTTCATGTGAGGGAACATTTAAAAGCTCAAAGTTTTCAAGTGACAAAGATCCAAAGAGAAACCTTGAAAGCACATGGTCACTTTATAATTTCCCTGTGCGTCCTTTTCTTAATTTATTTTTATTTTTTATTTTTATAAAATCCTAAATTATTTGGAGATAATTGTTCAAGGTTGAATGCAAACTAGCATATAATCCTTCATGTGAGGAACATTTAAAAGCTCAAAGTTTTCAGTGACAAGATTCCAAGAACCTTGAAGCACATGGCACTTTATTAATTTCCCTGTGCGTCCTTTTTCTTTATTTATTTTATTTTTTTATTTTTATAATCTAATTATTTGGAGATAAATGTTCAAGGTTGAATGCCAACCTAGCTCCTCCAATAAACCTTGCTCTAGTGTCACTTAACAGGTCCCTCGTAATCTTATATTATTACAGATTATCCATTGAAGAAGTACTATTCTTTAGTTTCCATGTAGAAGATTGACTGTTGACTAGTCTAAGCTAAATAAGAACTAGAAAAATACTAATGCCGTATACATGTCTATATTTTCTTTTTCTATTTTGGGTTTTTTTTTTTTTTATCTCTGCAAGATTCATGCAAATGGAATCTGAAATTTTTAAATACCTTGTTTTTAGATTTTTACATTAAGTAAATTTTTATTATATTGATTGGACATTGATGGAAATTAAATTTAGACCATAATTATACATTAATTCGGTAAGTTATATAATTATTTGATAGACACTAATATCGATTGTTGTTCATGAAAAATATATTAATACACATTATATACAAGTTGCAAATTAATTTTTTCTTTTCCATATATACAAAATTTGTTTATAAAATATTTAATCCTCCAAAACCACTTAAATAGGACCAAATTGTATTTATAAATTTAATTGGTTTGAATATTTTTCATGATTTGATTTGGTTTGATTTGTTTATAAAAGGTCATATAAATTTTTAATTTGTTCAAATCTTTTAAATCGAACCATAAACACCTTTACAAACTATTACGTGGAGTAAAACATAGTATAATAGTAAAAATACAATGAAACGGTATTTATTAGGTGAAAACAATCACCAAACGGTCAAATATTTGACAAAGGGAACAGACAGACGACACAAGTCCCAGAGAACTGTAGGTAATCGGTGCCATAGAATGAAGCAAGTGCATCTTCTCTTGTTATAATGTTAAACAAAAGGGCTTCTGTTTTTGGCGCACCAATGAATCCTAAAGGTCTTGAAAGTGATGGTTTTTTCAAAAACTGTATTTGTTTCTGTTCCGTAAAAAAGCTGTATTTTATTGAGTGAGTCTATAGCTGATGTGATAGACTGTATCTAATTAAAAATTTCTCTGACAGTCAAACATTAACCAGTGATAGGAGTGCCACGTCCTCTTGGTAGTGATCATAACAATACATTTATATTCAACAAAGGGTGCATATTTTCCAAACTTGTTTCCCTTTGTGGTTTGTTTTCTCCTTTGAAATTTTGTTGGTTTGTATGCTTTTAAGCTTTCACATTCTCTTTTCAAAGAAAAAATTGGTCAAAAGGAAGATTCAAATTGCTTTTTATTGCATTAGAAGGATTCCGGTGGACCATTCCAATGGAGAGAAATAGTATTGCCTTTGATTTTATAATAGTCCATTTCCCACTTTCAACTAGAATCAGACCAAAACAAAACAAATTCAACTTTCAACTCTCTTTTTCTTTTTTTGGCAATAAAGATAAGAAATACTCTGAGAAACTATTCAGTCGTATATTTTGACTTAATGAAATTTATTGTACTTTCAACTTATCTAAATTTAAAGATTAAATTTATCGGAACGAGAAAAATGACTTTTTTTCGTAAAAAAGAGATGGAAACAACATGAGTAACCATAAATTTTAAATAACTCCGTATATCTACTAAAATTTTACGATCTATACTAGTTTCAAACCCATTTAAATATTTATATCCGAATCAGTTTAGAAATTTATTACGGTCTCAAACCATAAGGGATACTTTAAATCGTAGAGTATTCGCAAATTTTAATTCAAATCCAAACTTATTTAAAGCACAAATTAGTTTAATATAACAAGCATATTCATACGTTATAAGTAGAAATTTCACTATTTACATCCGTTATCCATCACTCGTATTAGATCAAAACGAAATGAATATCTTAAAATACATGTCTCGCAACAACTCTTGATACTACTTCCTAACCATTTAGCGCAGATTCAACATTCAAAATTCAATCCAAATAAATAACTCCACAATAAAAAAGTGAAATGCAAAGTTTGAATCATTTAAGATTTGGATATAAATGATTTGGATAACAGATATTTTGTATTATAAGATAAACACAGTCGCACCATTACAAATTAAATAATAATTTAATTCAATATAATTAGTCTATTTAGTCTTTTAACGAAGAGTGCGTGGTAGATAAGCACCAATTAAAAGCCACATACAAATTCTAAAATGAATCATTGAACAAAGAAATAGAACCATTTCACACTATCTTTTTAACAAGTAAACCAGATGGGGCTTTCACTAACCAAACCAATCTCCATCTCTATCAAACAAGTCATTATTACCAACAGATTAGCAGCCACCAAACACCTTTAAATGACCAAAGCATGGAAGAATGTTCCGGTCAAATTTGGTACCCTTCCCCCACCAATAAAATAAGTTAAAGATTCAGTGACATCAACCCAATTGTCCTTTTCCAATTTTCATTTGACCTAAAGTCTTATACATGACATAATACTCACTATTCACTAATCCTAATTACCATTCGATAATCCAAAATTAGAGTCAAACCCAAGCATAATCTCTAGTCTTACAATCAATGATAAACAATTCAAGAATCAATAGGATAATAATTACAAAAAGTAATTGAAACATAGTTGCTAAATAGTTGAGAGAAAACATGAGATTAATTATGTACAAGAGTTGAAACTCAACAGTTGATTTAATGGCTCCAACAAAAGATTGGATCCATTTTAACAAATTGAAGCTTAATCAAAAGGCTAGAGGTAAATTTACAAGCGCTTCTACTTTTCTCCCTATAGCTTTTTCCAAGCTTCTTTGACAAATTTTGCTTTGTTCCTAAACTTTTAAGTCACACATATGCTAAAAAGGCCTGAAATTTCTGGTAGAGTTTATGGCTAAAGGGTTTTAATATACATGGGAAGTGAGCTAAAATCTAATTCAAGAATAGGACCTAACCAATCCAAAGTTGACAAAAGATCTTGACTTGAAAAGACCACCAAAAAGAAATCTAGTGGGTGATTCTTGAGATACTTGTTTTACCTCCTCAGGGTTGCCTTTCACCTTAAGTATGGTCTGGCCAATTACTTGCCGAATGGAATCTATGGTTTTAGCATCCACAGGATATCCTGATGCATCGCGAACATAAAATGTGTTGAGAGCTTTGCCATCTCTTGTTGTCACTTCTGCTCTAGTGACTGTAAGGCTATTTTCTCGAAATATGCGAGTGACATCTGATAGCAGCCCAATTCTGTCTGTAGTGCATAGTTCCAGCTTCAAGCCCTGAATCAGAAAGGGGGAAATAAAGTTTAATCATCTAAAATAATGGAGGAGTACTATAAGGAACAGCTAAACAACAAAAGATATAACATAAGCTTTTGTTTTAAGCATATCTTTTTTCTGTTGATTACATTATTGAGCATGTCTTTCAATGGAGTCCATCCGTACAAGTGAAGTATCACACTCTCAACAAAATCCAGGAATGTCATCCACCAAACAAAAGAGTATATCTAACTAAATATATTTTCTTATAAGTGAATTGACTGTATGACTATTTGGTATCTTGATCAGAAAATAAAAATCAACTCTGATGTATCTTTATGGCCTAACACCAAAATCATCATAAATTTGGACAAAAATTAAACAGCACATAAGCATATATTAGAAAATACATTGTTGCAATAAAAATGCATATAATCCAATTGTTAAATCAAAATAATCCACATTAAGACATAATTAGATGCAAAATTTTTATGAGCTACAATAACAACCACCTGATAATGTGCTTACCTCAGATACTCTTCTCTCAATTGCTGCTTCAAGGCATTGTATCACCCTTTGTCTTTCAGCATCCGATTTAACAGGTGATCCATCTATATGTCTGATATAGTATTCCTGCAAAAGGAATCACAAAAAATTTATATAGGCAATGTAATTATACTCACAGCCAATCACTCAGTATAGAGGAAAAACAAACAAGATGGTGCACCTGATAAGCCTCTGGCCCCTCGGCATCAATATTGGCATGAAAAACAACATACTCCATGTCTGTCAAAGTGCAGACCGTATCAAAAAGAAGTTTTGGCCTATCTTTACTCCTTATGGTTACCACTGAGTAGTCCTTATCATATAAATTAACTACACTCACATTAGGCCTTTGCTTCTCATCCAATACATCATCATCAGCTCTTTCATAATCCCTATCAGCAAACATCATCTGGTGAAGCCTTCTCTCAGTATGAGTGGCCCCATGAGAAACCACAGTCTTAGCCCCTCTAGATTTGTTACTACCCTTAAGTACATTACAAAGAAGTCCCTTAATTCTAGATAACCTTTCTGGATCTGTAATTGCAGACCCAGTTTCCTCATCAGTTACTTGCATAACAGCTGCAGCCCTTGTATTATGTGTCCAGACCTCTGCATTAACCACACTGCATTTTAGGTGGGTGAGGACAGCACTTACTTCAGATAGCAATCCTGGTCTATCACTTCCCGTTAGCTCAATTGCAGTGTGGCCCGTAGATGGTTTAACCCCAACAGATCTCATTGAAGATATAAAGCATGATTCTGGCCCCAAAGACTGAAATATGTAAAATCAAATCATCAGATCTGCTAAAATCCAAAGTAGTAAGTAATTGATCAGATCTGTTTAAATCCAAATGTAGTAAGTGATTGAATTTTTTGAATACAAAATGGAAGGTAAAAAGAACATCAATTAAAAATTTAGAACTGACCTTTCGAATATAATCTAGAATGGCTTCATCAATAATCTTGTTTCCATCTTGATCCCTAACATTGAAAACTGGAAAAACAAAGAAAAAATGTCAAATTAATCTGTACTAAAAAATACATAAAGAAAAATTTAAAAGGAAGACAAAAGGGAAAATTTTTACCATCCATAAACCAACCACCATCAGAAGATATGTAAGCTTTAGTTATTATAAGGTTAAGATCAGTAAGGACTTGTACAACTTCAAGAAGTATTCCATGTTTGTTTGCGCTGTCCACCTGCAGCATAAAATCATTAAGTGCACAAAAAAAGGGTATTTAAAAAATGGTATAGGGCCAAAATTAAGTCCAAAGTACATCCACCAACCCTTACAGAAAGAGGAAAGACATACCCTTATGACAGTAGCATTCTTGCAGGATTCATTATCAATCACAACCCTGAAAAGAAAGGGAAAAAAAAAGTGTAAATCTCAATACAAATTGCTTACTTCAACTTGGAATTGAAGAAATAAGAATTTTGCAGACCTGGGTGGGTTCAATCTTCTAAAGAGTTTCTCGTATTCATCATCCATATCATGAGAAAAGCTCATGTTGACCTCTGTTGAAAGAAAAAATAGATGAGAAAGAGCTATGAGAATAAATTCAGCCAATGAAAAATATAAAAGAAGGTACAGAGAATAACCATGACCAATGAAAAAACAGATACCAAAACTCCGTAACGAGAAAAATAGAGGCAATTATAACGGGATCCTTAAATGAAACGATCTCCAAAAAAAAAACTGGGAAAAGAATTTAAGAGAGGCCCAATACTTCTTTTATTTCAAAAGAAAGAAACAGCGTACCCATAAAGCCATTGAAACCAGAGCAAAAAGCAGGCAGAGAGAGACAGAGAAAGAGAGAGAGGAGAGGGAAAGTTTCAATTAATATCACAGAAACCATAAAACAAACACTAATCAAATCATTGGCCAAAAACCCATAAACTGTAAACAACTACAACTAAAATTAACAACTTAAAAGAATTAACACATCCCAAAATCACTGCCACCCAGTAATAGAAACACAAATCCTGAAAGGAAACAGAGCACAAGAACCAAAGAGGAAATTTTAACACATACCCATTTCAATTCTTGATGATTTGTGATCTCCTAAGCTAAATTTCTCTTGGTTAACTCAATACAGAGGACACACACTATATAGTATATGTGTATACTTATATACAAATAAGAACCGAGCTACCTATATGTATAATCACACACACACGAAAAAAAAAAAAAAAAGAACACACTATATAGTAATATGTGTATACTTATATACAAATAAGAAACCGAGCTTACTCCTATAATGTAAATCAACACACACACGAAAAAAAAAAAAAAAGAAGTAATCCTTAGCAGAGAGATTCTTAGCACTCTTAAAAAAGGAATACAATAATATTTTTTTTATATATATTCGATTGAAAAAAAAAAAAAAAAGAGTATCCTTAGCAGAGAGATCTTAGCACTCTTACAAAAGGAAACAATAATATTTTTTTATATTATATTCGATTATTTACCATAAAAATTTTAAAAAAACCCACCAAATTCTAAAATTTACATTTCTAAATTGAAAATCAGACACCACCCGACACGATACTCCAAAAACCTGCAACTTCAAAATAACAAATACCCAAAATCTATCTCTCTCTCTCCCTCTCTCTCTATGTATATAATTTTCTCTCTCTTGCAGGCTCTGTTTCCTACTTCGGTTTCTCTACAAAATCAGAAATATATTTCAGTACTTCAAGAGAAAGTTCCTAAAACGAGCACGGTGAGAGCCCAGCGTGCATTATACTACATGCGTATTTTAATATCCTTCAATGTAGTAGTGCTAGTGTACGCATGAGAGGGTTACAGGTAAGTCATAGGGATTTAATCTAACCACGTGCTCGTACAAAAGGTAAAAAGGTAATAAATCTCCGAGTTTTGTGGAGATGGACCGTCTTATGGGTCTGGGTTCTGGTCTATGGGTATGGAGTCGGTCAATAGACCCATAGGTATTTATTAGAAAAGTTATTTATTCATAATTACAATTGTTAAAATTCTATTAAATAAATATTATTTATTTTCATATTTTCATAATATTTATCACATTTGAAAAAATAATTTATTTTGAAATACTTGTCACATTTATGGATTCAAAGAGTAATAAATCTTTTTTTATATTTACCTTTATATATGATCAATAATTATTATTTCAATTTAATAATTTTTTTAGAGAATTAGCACTAAATTAAAGATAATATAGTCAATTTACTGAATAATTTATTGTAACTTAATTAAATTTAATGATTTTGTTAAGGTGCGTAAAATTTCAAATGTGACAAATATCATGAAACAGAGACAGTAATAAATTAAAAACTTTACAGTTATTTTTTTTTAAAAAAATACATAAGGATTTAACCATTAATTTGAAAATTCGGTTTTATTTTACCATTAGTTTATTTTGATTTTGTTTTCTGATAATTTTGTATTGCAACCAAAAAATTAATCGATGAGATACCATGTATAATAATTTTACTAATAAAAGTTTTTTCATATGGGTAAAAATAGATACTTGTGAAAAACATTAAGATTGATAAATCAAGAAAATATTTTATTAAAATATTAATTCAAAAATGATAATTAATTTTTTCTATGGCACCTTTCAAAAAAAAAATTTTTTTTAGCTCTTATTAGTTAAATTTTATTTTTTGACAGGTTAAATTTAATCCTATTCCCATCTAGGACTATAAAGGAGAAGTGCTCCGAATAATAATTTTCTTTGTTTACAAAAATCGAGCGTTCAACTTCTTATTTAAATGATTTGAGTTATTTTTGTCAAAATAAGCTAGTTGATCTCTTATTATTATTTTTAAGTAATGGACAAAAGTGTCCTTTAATATTTTACATGTGACATTTTTGTATCACTTGTCCATCCTATGCATAGACGACCTTTAGACTCATCCCAATTAATAAAGTCAATCTTGCTTTTTCAAAAAAATAGAAAATCGATTCCTTAGAATGATTCATTCGTTAAAAAAAATGACATTCTCTATTATATAATAGACAATGAAAAATATGTTATAACTATTACATTTAAATAAACTTTTTGAATTTATTAAATCAAATAAATTATATAATGTTGTTATATTTTAAAATAATCTATATCAATTAACCAATATTTGATATTTAAAAATCATAAACTATAAGTTATCAATCACGTTTTACATATCAGAGTCATCAAATATAAAAAGGTATGAGTCTGACCATTGAACGCAATGTGCTTATTTAGTTTTTCTGATTAATATTTGAATATTTCATGCATATAAATATGAAAGTTTGAATTTATACAAAATATTGAAAATGCTTTCAAAAAAAAAAAAAAGAAATAGGTTATACATGAACTAAAATATCAAATTAACGAAAACTCTTGTAATTCAGAAAATTCAAATTCGAGATCTCTTAGTGAAAAAACCAATCAAACCACACTTATTGACATCATCAACAATATTAAATATTAATGATATTTTAATTTTATATACTTATTCGCATTAAATAAATAGAAACATATTGATGATATTAAATAAATAAGATTCAATCCAGAACCTTAGGATAAATAAAACTAAGTACAAATTTATTAGAGGAAATTATGTCCGACCAATTAAATTTTAAAAGAAAATATACTTATTCTCCCATTAAAAAAAGTACACTAAATGTTACTATATGTAGTCCATAGAATGTACAAATTTATATCTCGATTATTAATGTTCATCTTAATCATTTTAAAATCATTCCCTGTTAAACTTGTTATTTTTTAATTCATCGGAGATTTTTATAACCGAAATAATACTTAACAGTTTTTTAATTCATCGGAGATTTTTATAACCGAAATAATACTTAACAGGGGTAACTTTTTCATTGACTCAGCAAATTTATGAAAACATTTGTAGTAGAAAGGACTCGAACTCAGAATCTCTCACTACTTATTTCCCGTTAAACTTGTTATTTGTTATTATAAGATCGAATTTATATTGCGAAAAATAAATTAAATAAAAATATAAAAAGAGGGACAAAACCGGTTGGTGGATTGTAGGTTAGATAGATCCAATCAGACGTCTTTAATATTTTCATCTAACAAAAATATTATTGCAAGATATCACCTAATCATTAAAATTATTGTGATGCCAACTTAGCTCCTAAACTCTCAATATTTTATTTCAATTATTTCTCTTTTTGTTTTAAAAAAAAAAAAAGTCTATATGGTTGTACTACTCCATTTTGAATTTTTCCAAGTGAAGATATATTACAAAACTTCCTAAATAATAGATGGAGGGACAGAACTCCATCAGACATAGAACCAGTTGCTCGAGCTAGCATATGAAGACATTAATTTGCTTATTGTTTAAAAAAATTAAAGGACAAAGAAGGAAAATCACTAGAGAAGGATTTGCAACCTTGAAGCAAAGAACCAAAATAAGAAAAATCATAGAAATTGAACTAGTATTTCCTCTTATATATAATTATCGAGATCGTCAGCATATTTTTTTTGGCTTTTTTATTGGAGAATATATCAAAGTTATATTATAAACAATTCAAATAAATTACCAATAATTTCAATATAATACTTTTCTCAAGATGTTAATAAATTAGATTTATGTTCAAATTTTTTAAAAAATATATTTTTCGACTGTAAAAAAGCCTTGTAGGATTGTTTTTGAACTTTTATAAACATAATTCTATATATATATTATCAATTTAGTGAAATGAAAAAAAATTAAGACTTAGTTATTATTGTATATATTATGAAAGTTACTATGATCAAGAGCCAAAAATACACATATAGAGTAATAGCTAAGCCAAGTTGATGTGTCCTTACTAAAACCAACCTAAATTATTAAATCTTTAATTTTCATCACCATTTTGGATAGATTATAATTAATATCATCAAAAATTATTATTATTATTTTTTTCGGATCATATTATCCCACTTTTGATTTAAGATAAGATCGTTATTCAATATATAAGACTTCGGCAATTCTCCCCCTCTGAAAAGTGAATTAAACTCGGTCCATTTTATAACACGGTATCATAGCCACCCACAAATTAATTTGTCATTCCAACTTAATTGAATTGGTAACCTTTTTTTTTTTCTTCTTAAAAAAATGCAACGTTAACATTTTTAATGAGCATTTCCTAATATAAAAAAATGTAACTTCTAAAAAAAACCAGCATTTGTTGTTATTACACTGAATGAATAGTACCCTTATCTCCTCTATTAATACGGTATGTATTTGGTGAAAATACGTATAATAATAATAATATATATAATAAAAAAATTTGTGAAAGGCACCGCCATGGGTCTGCAAAATTGCAAGCAAAAACTGGGTGAGTGGGTCAATATTTTGGTGCGCGCGCACACTCGCGTGTCTTACGGTACATGCCGGGTCTCATTTACCTCGCACGTGGTGGTCCGGTCCTCTCTGTCGCCCAAAATTAGGGTTTCTGTATTTTCCTTTTTGGTGAACTAAAACCCAACGCATTCTACTCTTACCCCATTTCCTACTTTGTTGGCTTGAGGAAGATAAGCCGGTTTCATGAACACCAGCCTTTCAGGTTTGGAATTTGGGTCGGCCTAGACTTGGCCAATTCCGAATCAATTGAGATTTTGATTTTGACACGATTGCGATTGGTTGAAAAATTAAAATCGAAAATGGTCTGAAACTCTTTTTTTTCTGAAACCAGCCGGTGTCCAAATTCACTTTTTTTTTTTTTTTGCACCTGGAGAAGAAAAGGCCTACGCAAATTTGTTTGTTGCCTCTCTCAATTATTTCAATGCAAAATTAATCATGAGCTTGTTATTTGGTTTGTCTCTACCCTTTTGAGCAACATTTCAATTCAGACAATATTTATCATCACCTACTTACTTACTACTATTTTCTTTATCCACTTTTATTTGTCAGAATCATATGTAGTTTTTAAAATATCGAAAATTGTTAAATTATAAATTTTCTTTAATTTTAATTAAAAATATAAATTATTTTCTACCTTTTTTCTAAAATGAATCATACATCTCTTTTTTTTTTCTCTCTCTCTTTTAATTTTAGTGGAGTTTTAATGATGAGAGCATTCGAAATTAAAATAATTAGGTGAGACAGAAGTATAGATGACAATTTCAATATTTTGTTGGATACCCACGTGAATTCATCGAAATGAAATGGATAAAATCTAATAATTTATTTAAAAATAGAGCAGTGTGGATTCTAAAAATAAAACCCGATTTAATCTGCTACGTTTTATTTAAATTAAATTTATGTTTTGTATATTTTCTTTAATTTTTTAAATAAAATCCAATCTAAACTCCATTTGATTTCGGTTGGCTTACCAATTTAGATGCTGAGTTGGCAAGCGAAACAATTTTATATTACCTTCAATTTTTTTTAATTTAAACATTAAATTATGTTAATATTAATATTAATATCATTAACAATATAAATGATCTTCAGTTTTTTTAATAATTAACTATATAATTAATAATATTTCAAATCATAAAATTTTTCAGTTTTTTTATTTAATATTTAAATGCTTTTTAGTTATTTTTCAATAATTAAATAAGTAATTGATAATACTAGTCATTATATAAAAAATAAAATGAATTTTCTTATCTCTTATCTTAAGAAATGATTCATATATATAATGTCGTGCGTTTGTCTATGTGTTGGTATTTATTTTCTTCTTCATATGTTTATAACTAGATACATGGTATAATGTAAATACAACTCTTTCAATAAGGAGTTTACATCATCACACCAAGCCATAATTAAGTGTGTATACAACCCAACAATAGATTCAGCTTCGTATCCCTTTTCTCAATACCCAAAAAAAAAAAAAATATTATAGTAAAAAATAATTGAAACATCAATTTCAAAATTAACAATATGCTAATCAAGACATGCATAGGTTGATGATAAAAATTAACAATATTTAAGTGATGTTTGGTTAAGGATGAGTAGACTAGAGAAGTATAATTTTCCAAAAAGTGCATAAAGTGCTTATGTTTAATTTGCATTATCAGTTCTACTTCCTGGAAACATATCATTTAACATCCCTTGCATAAGAAAAATCATTTCATTACAATTTCCTTAGTTAACTTATCAATTTATCTTTATTCTAAAAGAAAAAAAAAAACTCACCAATATATTATATTATTTAAATACACTCAAATTTATATTATATGGATATTATTATAATCTGTAATTTGAGAACAATTTATTTTAGAGGAAGTTGATTTGCATACTAAACACATTCAAATTATACTTCTTGGCAAAATAATTTCCTGGAACACTTCCTGAAAAAATAGGTCATTTTGAACCAAACGAGTACTCAATTACAATTAGATCATTTTATTTGAAAAATAATTTATTGAACTAATTGGTTGAACGTTTAATTAATTAATTGAGATTAAATCGTCTAAATTAAATCTTACAATTGGATAAAGTGACAACTAATTATGAAAAAATGTGTGGACTGCATACATCCATTTGCAAAAATTTCAATTTGATTCAATTAATTAATAGGATCCACATCCTACCACTAGTAATAATACATTGAACTGATTTTCTACTTGACCTTCTTCTATCTTTTGTTTAGAAGCTTCTTCTACCATATTTGCTTCCAAAACAGAAAAAAATAAAAAATAAAAACAACATATTCTTATCATAGAGCCAATTAATAATGAAGAGTATCTTAGAGTAACTAAACCGAAAGTAGTGCTCCCCGTTAATGGGAATGCCAGCTGAATTCTCCATATGTAGCTGTTGGAAATGATGGGTGAGGAAATGGTGTGGCCAGTGGCTTCCACCTGAAGAGAGTGTGTGTGCTGTGGAATATGGAGTGATATGAGGTTAAGCAATTAAGTATTAATGGTGTGTTGGTGATGGTGCTACATCTATTCGATCGCCACTACAACCCAATTCTGGCTAGGGTTTAGGCCCTCCTGACAGGAACCACCATGTCTTCACATGGCAGTAAGGCAGAGATATGGAGCTTCAGTCCATAGAATGGAAATTGATTAAGGAATGGGCAAATTCCACAAAAAGAAAAAAATTCGTGTTCTTAACGAGAAAAGAAAATTATTATTAAACTTTAGGTTTTGCCTTTCATGATTCATAAAATTTATGTTTCCCTCTAACTTCAAGTTTGGAACCTCAAGTTGGGAACTTTGTATCTGCAATTTGAGCACCATCACCAATTTAATGGGCGGTTGGTATCTTATCCAAGTGATGTCCAAATCAGCCATATCATCATTGAACAAAGTGATTTTGTATTATCCAAGTGATGTCCAATACCATATATAGATCACTTGTGCTTCCAATAATCCAAGTGCCCAAACACTAATATTGGACCTTACTCATCTCCCTTTTCTTTCTTCTTCCGCCTTTTTTTTTTTTTTTTTTTTTTTCAACCCTTTTCTTTCCCTTTTTTTTTTTTTTTTTTTAACTTTTTGCAATGGGCTGCAAATGGTTTCTCTAATTAGACATTTGAATGATAAAAAAAGGCCTAATTAAGTTTCTTTTTCCTTTGAATATTAAAGAAAAGAACTTGAACAAGTTACTTTATGTAACACCCACCGGTCAATCCTGGAAAACCAGACGGCGGATGCCACAAGCACTTCTAAATATCTATCAATATACTTAGGTTCCATCACAATATTCTAAACGCATTCTTTTCAAGGAATATATAATCATCTCAGCCCTTATAAATAGGCGGACGCGCTTATTTGTGTGATGGGGGTGGCGTTTTCATAGGCCACGATTATGTGATGAGGGTGGCGCTAACATAGGCCACGATCAAATCTGCTTATGTTCATTCGGTATTAGTACGAGCCAGTATACTCACTCCATTGCCAATCTTGTATGGGGGATTTGGCTTGATCTAAAGCGAACAATTCCTCTGGTGATTAGAGTCAGGCGTGACAGTTGGTATCAGAGCTGGACCCCCTCCAATAGATGTATGGTTCGAGGACGAACGCGTGACAAGTTTGGTAAAAAAAATCCGAGAATAAAAGCCTCTGGAAACCCCCCCCCTCCATAGATGTATTGGTTCGACCGGACGAACCAATGCGGAAGCCTGGTGGGCCTGTGACATCCTCGACCCGTACCACAAGACGAGTCCTAAAGGGGCGGTCTAAGAGCGAAGCTTCCTGCTGCTTCTAGGATGACAGGCTAGCTAGGAATAGTGGAATCGCAACACCACCAGGACATGAATCGAATCAATATTATCGAAAAGGGGTGAAACTAAACATTAGATTGCGTCCTTTTGGTGTGCGAATGGCTGGAAGATGAAAGAACTCGCAGGGTTAAGCGTGCTCGTCTTAATCGGAATCCTGAGGGTGAGGTGACACTCTCTGAGAAGTTTCCCATTCTCACCTGCGGAACAAAAAATCATGCGGGTCTTGCCAATCATTTGTATGGGGGATTGGCTGATCCAAAGCAAGACAATTCCTCCTGGTGATTGAGTCGGGCGTGACACTTTCACTTATCTTTCTCACTCTTGAATTTTTTGTACTATAAAGTTCCTTAAATTAACATTGTTTCTGAGAAGTTTCCCATTTCACCTGCGGGACAAAATCATGCGGGTCTTGCCAATCTTGTATGGGGGATTTGGCTTGATCCAAAGCAAACAATTCCTCTGGTGATTAGAGTCGGGCGTGACACTTCACTTATCTTTCCATCTTGAATTTTTGTACTATAATAGTTCCTTAAATTACATTTGTTTCTTGAAAATAATTTAGTTGAAAAATATTATTTCAAGTTTTCTAATATTTACTGTGTTCAGAAAATCAGTCAACATAAAATATTTTCCTAATTAAAAGAAAAATGATTTTTTCATTTTTAAAAGAGGAAAAGATTTTTTCACTACTAATCATTATCCGTCACTGGTTACCACTGTTAGTCACCAATTGTAATGTAAGCAAATATTAGTAGTTTTCTATTTTCGGTTATACTCCTCTGTCTTAAAATATAAGTCGTTTTTGAGTGATTATTTTGTCTCAAAATATAAGTCATTTTGAGTATTTTGAGGAGTAATAAATAATGTTTTTCTAATATTACCCTTGTTTAAATTAGTTACTACAAATACTTTCACAAATAACTATTGATTCGAGATAAAGGGTAATTTAGTCAAATTACTCTTGAATTTATTATAATCTTGGAGAATTAATTGCTTCATTAATTCTTATGCAACAAACTCATATTTTGGGACAGAGGAGTAATTGTTTGGCTTTAGTTATCATAAAATTTGAATTACTTCATTAATAATAGTGAGTAACTTGAGAATGAAAAGACTAAAGAGTGACAATAATTATGATTGGGTAAAGATGTTTAGGCATGCATTCAATTGGATGATCACAATCATTAGCGACTATTACCAAATTTCTAAGTTAAGCTAATTGTTTTATATAATTTTTCTAATAATTTAGACATATTCTATTAAATTAATTATTGTAATTGAGCTAGTTATTATTAATAGTTTAATAACACAAAGCCAAAAAGTTAAATTCAATTGAATGAATTTTAATATCATTTTAGAAATTTAAGTTCAATTTCAGAATCAAAAGGGCATTTAATTGCTTCAATTATTCAATGTCGTTGACAGTCGATCTATAAACAACAGTTAGATCATATGTAGTTGGTAATAATTTTAAATAGGAATTAATAGCTTATACAAATTTCAATTTGTTGTTATTTTATTAACTTCATTTTTAAATTTTTTTCTTCTCAAAGTATAAACTTATTTATATTTATATTATATTATATATTTTAAAATATATTATTCTTGTAAAAATAATTAGTAATAAAATCATAATTTTGAAATTAATATTTTTGTGTAATCAAATTATTTTTAATTATTTAAAATCAATAAAAAACTATTAATATTATTATAAAAACTCTAATTAATACTTTTTATTTACATTAACACATTAAAATATAAAAAAGTGATAAGATGATAATTTATGAGAATAGTTACGCTGATATTAATCATTTTACATTTTAACAATAATGGTTTCTAATACAAATTATTATAAATAGTTAAACTAAATAGATTACATCTAAATAAAATAAATCCTAATTTATAAAAATAGAGAAAATTAATAATTTATACTCTTTCTGTCCCCTTTAGGAGTCATATTTTATTTTTGCATACAAATTAAGAAAATGATTATAAATTTTGATTTTCTAAAAAAACATACTAAAAGGATTATATTACGCATTTTTAAAATTAAAAACTCTCCATCAATATACCTAATAAAAATATGGGCAAAACAAAAAAATTATTAATATGCTTTTAAATTTCTAAATAGCCACGTAAAATAACACAAAATAAAACAGTTCTAGGTGGGTTTGAATGTGGGAAAGAGGCAGTAAAAAAAATCTCAAATTGAATGAAGTGAAGTTGATTTGAAAATTCAAAGTACAGAAAATTGTAATCTGCAACCTTTTTAAACCCATTCCTCTGTCATTCAAGCAACAGTTACCACGTGACACAAATCCTATAGTACAAGGAAAACAGTCTCAACTACTTAACTGTCGTCCCAACTATAGTACAAAAGCTAACTAAGGTTAGATTTAGTTAGTTAATTAATTAATTAAGATTTAGTTAGGTCTTATTTAATTAAGCTTTGTTGGTTGTGCTATCTTTTCCAACTAATAGCGCGCGAAGGCTAGTTAGTCAACGGTCAAAGATCCTAGACTTTACTTGACAGTTAACATATACTGACTGAATACACCGACTTGCAAATTTTCTTTTTTGTTTTTTGACATTTTCGGGAGACAAAAAGGTGCACGTGACATGCGACAGACCCGTGAGCAGATTTAGACGTGGAGCCAGCATGGCGGTCACGCACTTAACACGTGTGGATAATAATTCATTTTTCTTACTTTGAGTATTTTTTTTTTAATTATTCTTTAAGAAAATATACTAATAAATAAATAATAAGTTGAAGGACTCTTGATGGACATGAAAGGTCGTTCCGGTTGGTTGACAGCATATTATCCACGTCAGAAAAAGATAAAAGAAGCGAAGCGTGGGTGCACTTCTGAACTTCGCATACGGTCTTATCATTATTTTTTTTTTTTCAAAATTTAAATATTATCATAAAATTTTGTAGATAAATAATTAATCAGGTCCCCCAAATTTGGACATTATTGTAAATTTTGTTATTATTAAAAAATTAAATTTTGTTAAATTGCTATTTGCTAGAAAGAAAGTGACGAGGTGGTACAAAAGCGGGAGTGGTAATAATTAGGATGTGGGGTGGGGTCTTCTTCTCCCAGCCACTAATCCACAACGAGTCCACGTAATAAATGAAACGACAACTAGGCCAGGCTAGTATCTTGAGTTTTAATAGATACACATATATAGTCCCCCACACGCTGAAGAAAACAGGGGTCCCTAGTCCCTACGCCACCGCAAGACAGCAGCTCCGCCACTGTCCACTGGCCATCTATACTGATACGAATATTAATGAAAAGGAAAGAAAGAAAGATGCAAGTTGAAGTTTCAACAGCTGGCCAGAATCAACATTAGCAATAGGAATGGGCGCCGAAAACAGATTTTGGAATGACGTTTTATTCGACGGTTGTTTCCTCGTGAAAGTACCTCCTGCAGCTGATTCGAGATTCCTCTCAGCTTTAATACTCGCTTTGTCGTACTGTAATCCTCAAATTTTCCAAAGCAATTTCTAGAAAAAAAAAAAAAGAAGAAGAAATTTTGGTTTTTAAGAATTAAGAAGAAAGTATAATCCAGTTACAAAAATTGAATATTGTTAAATTTTTGGAGTGAGCAAAAACATATGCTTAAATAATCATAGTGATATTTTTATCAATTTAATTATTAAAGAAATTCAAATAATTCTAGCTAGGTTTGGTAGCTAGAATATTAATATAATTTTTATTTTATAGTCTCTGTTTTTATTTGATTATTTTAATTATTTAAAATTCATTTAGAAATTAAACGGTCTCAATTCATTTTATTATTTTATAGTTTATGTTTCTCAATAATTTAGCTTTTGAATTTTTTTTCTGATTAATATGAAATAATGTGTTTCTATAAAGATAGAGTCAAAATTATTATTAATTTTCATATTTTCCCAAATAAAATACTAAAAAATGACAACTATTTCTTTTAAAAAATCAAATAAATGTCCAATTCAAAAGTGATAATAACTTCTTTTTTTTTTTTTTGAAAATTCAATAATTAATTAATTAGTATCACCTAACTTAAAATGAGGCTAACAAAGTAGCCAATAATAATGCAAATTGATTTAGGATGACCCAACTGTGGGAACAAATGGACGATGCCTAATATTTCACGTTTGGATTAGCTCAGCCCACCTTTGTTTCATTCAAAAATTTTACTTTTTAATCACGTAATCCTAGATGAAAACCACTTATCTACGTAGGTATAGGCGGAGCTAGAACAATTATTTTAGAGGAGGCAAATGAAATTTATTTTAAACTTTTAGGGACTTAAATGTAATTTTTCTATATTTTAAAAGCTTAAAACATTGTTTTCATAAGAATTGCTACCAAGAGTAAAATATTGATTTTAATACCGTAATACTGTAAAATTTGATAATAGTATGCATATTTTCATATTAACACTAGTAATTATTGGGTTTTTAGATTTTATATGCAAAATATTAATTCATTGTGTAACTTCTATAATTTTTAAAAAAATAAATTTCAAATTTTTAACTATTTAATTTGTGTTTAATTGATTTAGTTTTACACATTTAAGTGTTCAATAAAATGATTTTATAAGTTTAAGTATTTAACAATTTAAATTTCACAAATTAAAGTGTTCAATGAATCAAAATAAAAATTGAAATGTTCAATAGATTAAAGTAAAAATTAAAGATGTCACAAAATTAAAGTAATAAAATTAAAAAATTCACAAAATTAAAGTAACAAAGATTAAAAGTGAAATTATATATTCAGCGAATTTATGAACTACTGATATTTCAATTGTAAATTTGTGCATATGATACTTTTTATATTATCACACCTAATATGATTTGATGTGAAATATGTCTAATACGTGTGTTACAAATGAAATGTATATAACTTTTGTTTTTTTAAATAATTGTATTAACTTGTTGATACCATTGTTTCATGTACTCCCTAGCTTATTAGATGAAAAGACACAATTAACTATAACTGTAAAATGAAATCATATACTATTTCTTAATTATTTTAGCGATCAATTATCTATACGAATTCTTAATCATTTACTTCGATAAGTTGTTAATTCAGATTTAATATTCAGAATTCAATACAAACGAATAACTAGTAAACAACTTTATAATTTCAAAATTTTAACATTTGTATTATCCAATGCTTAAAATTTTTTATTTACAGTTTTTAATTTCATTAAATGTTTCTCAAAGTCAAAATACATAAATTTTGAAAGTTTTGCCAATTTTGGAAGAGCAAGATGGACCAGGCCAGGCCCAAATTAGGTGGGCACTACCAGTATAACATATTATGGCTTCTTGGGATTGAGGCCTCGATCGAATCACTTAAACTAAACTTGATTACGCAGTTTCATCACTGATTACTTTTTTATTAGGCTATCCTCAAGTTTTAAAATTTTAACTAAATTAGTTTATTTTGCACTTTATTAATCAATGTTCAATTTTGTATATGAAACTATCAATTTTTTATATCAAACTATAGAGATAATTTTTCTTCATTTACGAATTTCTTAGCTTTAATGTGAATATTTTGTGTTTAATTAAAGAGAACTAATAGCGTCTCCAATGTAAATATGGATCGCTCTTATTCAATTGCCAAATCAGAAAAATGAAAAAACTTTTTGAAAAATGCTCTCCAATGCTAATGTCTATTTAAAATGTCAAGTTACAGAAATCCTAATATTGACTCATTATCCACTAGCAAATGAATAATTAAACTGGAAAGTTAACAATGATAGTTCAATCATTTAGAAAATTTTAATTAAATATTATTTTCTTTTCAAATGAAGATATTATTGTACATAATAATTAACAAAGATCTTATCCACTAGCAAATGAATAATTAATATCATTGGATAAGTTAACATGTATAGTTTCAATCATTTAGAAAATTTTAATTAAGATTTTATTATCTATTAAATATTATTTTCTTTTCAAATGAAGATATTATTGTACATAATAATTAACAAAGATCCAAAGATGGTACATTCATATTTATAATAATTGACAATGCAACAGAAAATGTGAACAAATATAAGCAAAACAACAGATTCATGGTTACTTATACTTAGAAAGAGAGTACCCTCAATCATAGTAATAAACCAGGCAACTTTTCCTTTGTGATGTGGTCCAATTTTTCCAGCATCTCAGTTGTTAGGTAATTCTTAGAATCTCCCACCTCACCTCGATGGAAAAAGGCGCAATTTTCTTCGCTAGACGGTAATTTTTCAGTCTTATTCACTTCTAAATTGCTTAAATTATCAAAACTACACAAATTTAAGATTTCATCGATTACTCCGCAATTTTCTTTTTCTTTTGAAAATGGACACTCCAAAAATTCAGATAATTTCTTTAAATGGAATTTAGGCTCTTTCTTCAAATCTTCATATTTCAAAAACAAAACCCTTTTAGAATTTTCCAAACTTTGCTTCCAATACCCCAAAACATGATCCCAAAATGGCCCATAAAAACTCACACCTCTACAAAACCGATCAAAAGTATCTTCAAGTGAATTTTCACCTTTTTCTTTAACCCTTAACCTCTTTGTAAAATGATAGAGAGAAACAAAAGCGTCTTTAGGGTTTCTACACAAGTAAACAATCTTACAGTCCAAATCCTCCACAGATTTTGGAGAGACACAGGTGGCAAATGGGTAGAAAACAATCTTGGAGAGGTAAAACTAGAAAAATCAGGAGAATCAGTATCAATAAATGGCGCAACCAAAAAAGGAACAAGAACACAAGGACTATTAGTAAGCAAGGGATGATTTTCTTTAGGGTTAGGAAACTGAATTCGGTTGACCAAAGCAAATGTTAGCGCTTTTAACCAAGTTGTGCCTGATTTAGGAGTAGTAATAAGGAAGATATCGCTTTCTTGAGCTTGAAAATGGTTTTGACAAGTTACAACACCTTTTAGTAGCCTAGTTGAATGCCAAAACCCTTGGTATTGATGGAGATGATTTGCGACCCAACCCTTTTCAGTTGGTAGGGAGACTATGAAGTCTCTAAAATCTTGAGAAAATTCTTTTTATTGCAAGTAAGCAGCAAGAGATTCAAGTGTTTGCATGGTTGTAGTAAATTATGGTCTATAGTTATTATTTTCTTTGTGTTGTTCTTGGTTTGGTTATGTATGTATATACACAGCGGTTCCCATTTGCAATATATATAAAAATTACTATAATATATAATAGTAAATTACAATTTAGTCTTTAAGGTTTGATTATATCACAACTTCCATCTCTCTTGTAATGTTGCTTGAATCGTAGAAATATTGACAATATTTTTTTATCTAAAAAATTAAAATATTATACACACACATAACCTAAGCGATTTTATGGAATTAAAAAAAACCAACAAGCTCTGAACAAATCTAGGTTAGGTTAATAATACAAAATCAGACAAATTTATGTCTCTATGAATATTTAAAATTCATGAAAATTATATTCTAAAGTCCCATTTCTGCATTGTATATTGTAATCCACTCTCAGCTACTTATAGACACACTAGCATCATCAGGTGTATATATATATAATTTTCAAATTAAAGTGCCACTAATTGTTGAATTATTGCATCCTCAAAAAATAAAAAATTGTTGAATGAAGACATAATTGTACATAATAATTAATAAAGATCCAAAGACGGTACATTCGTATTTATAATAATTGACAATGCAGCAGAAAATGTAAACAAATATAAGCAAAACAACAAATTCATGGCTACTAATACTACAAGAAAAAGAGGCAACATTATGCTTATACTTGGAAAGAGAGTACCCTCAGTCATAGTAATAAGCCAGGGCAATTTATATACAGAGTGATAATTAAATAATATTATATTATTATTATTATTATTATTATAAATACCTTCTTTCCTTCGCAAGCAATTTTTATTACATATCAATCTACAAGCAAAACAACCATTGATTAATCTAAATTCGTATTTTAAATGTTTTCCTTGTGTTGTTTTTGGTTTTGGTTATGTGTTTATATACAGAGTGATTCTCATTTGCAATATATATATATAAATTTCTCAATATATAAAGGTAAGTAACTATTTAGTCCCTCAATTTCAATCATATTATAATTTCATCTCTCATATTTGGTAAATAAATAACCCTTTAAAATTTTAGTTTCATTAAACTATTTAGTTTTTCTATTTAAAAAAGTACTTATTCAGAAGTTAAATATCTCGTACTACTTTTGATTACTTGGTTATTCATTTTTAATATACTTTTACTATTTAGTTTCTCACATTTACTATTGTATTACAATCTAGTCCTTCACTTAATGGTACAAATAGCACTTTTTGGATGAAGAACTATAAATAGTTTAATAGAACTAAACTAGGGATGAAATAATAATTACAATCTTCTCTCTTTCAATTTTAGTTATCCTTTGTTACTTATCAATCCACTCTCAATGAATTATAATCATTCAACTCAATAAGATGTTAACATTGCTTAAAATTTTTTATTTTTAGTTTTTAATTTCATTAAATGCTTCTCAAAAGTCAAAATACATAAAATTTGAAAGTTTTGTAAATTTTGGAAGAGCAAGATGGACCAGGCCAGGCCCAAATTAGGTGGGGCTTCTTGGGATTTAGGCCTCGATTGAGCCTTAGCTGTTACTTAATGGTGAAAATAACACTTTTGGATGAATAATTATAAATAGTTTAATAAAACTAACTTTAAGATTAATTAATATATTTATCAGGGACGTAATAATAATTATGACCAACTATTAGTTATTTATTCTATAAATGTGAAATTCCACCCCACTCATTCTTAGGTATCTATCTCTATTTTGTCAGGACATCTTGCTGATAGTGAGCCAAGCACCTAAGCTTTGCTAATTAATTATTGTGGTCTTATTTAGTAATTTGATAATATTTTTTATCTAAAAAATGATTTTATTCATTAAAAAACAAGATTTGTATGCACACATATAAGCAAGAATAAGTAAAAATTTTTAAGTCATGACCTAAGGGATACTATTAAAATTAAAACGAACTGACTACATCCAAATAAATCGAATTATGTTAGATTTTTTTTTTTTGAATATTAGGAGAGCAGATTCGAACATGAATCTATTGTCAGATCATAAATACACTTACTCTTAAATTATATCTTGATGTACCGAATTAAGTTAGATCAGCAATATAATAAAGCAATAGTAAAATAAGACAAATTATGTCTATTAATACTAAAAATTCTAGAAAATTAGATACCTCTCTTCTTCTCTATATATATCTATCTATAGTAGCTTGATAAAAAAAATATCTACCAATTTCACTTAAATTAATCAACTTATGTGCAGCTTGATTTCCTTTACGAAAAAAATGCAAGATAGTATCTTATCATTCACTGTGTAGGAACTGACGAATACTATCATTATTGTCTTTTGTAACTTGAAAGTAATTAGAAAGTTGATTAGCATATTAAACACATTAAAATTATACTTTTAAAAAAATAATTTACTTGGAAGTGCACTTCTCATAAAGTATTCTTCTTGGAAAATAGATTGTTTGAAACCAAACAAGGCCTTCGTTTTCACCACCCAACTTTCCTAAGCATCTTAGTATTCTGGAAAATACTTATTTAGACCGGATTTATAATTACATCTTAAATCCTTTTTGTGTGATTTAGGCCTTAGTTTTCACCACCCAACTTTCCTAAGCATCTTAGCATTCTGGAAAATAGTTATTTAAACCGAATTTATATTACATCTTAAATCCTTTTTGTGTGATTTAGCATATAAATGGCAGAATATTTAATTATTTATTCTATCTTTTTTGTGTATCAAAAACTTTTAATGGGAAGTGATACTTGTTGCAAAAGTCGTACTCTACCGTTATATAATGAGATCAAATTAAAATTAAAAATTTCACAACTTGGTCAATTAATTTTATAGTGCTTTTTCAAGTATCTCGAAGATTAAAAATGTTGCTATATGATTATTGATTATTTTCAAGAAATTTTTAATTTTTTTTTACATTGTTTGCTATTTGATGACTTTTAGTGATTAATCAATTTAATCATTTTATAATAATCACCATTTTAATTAGCCTTGCAAAATTACAGAAACCCTAATATTGGCTCATTATCCACTAGCAAATGAATAATTAAACTGGAAAGTTAACAATGATAATTCAATCATTTAGAAAATTTAAATTAAATATTATTTTCTTTTCAAATGAAGACATTATTGTACATATAACAATTGAAAAAGATCCGAAGATGGTACATTCATATTTATAATAATTGACAATGCAACAGAAAATGTAAACAAATATAAGCAAAACAACAGATTCATGGTTACTAATACTACAAGAACAGGAGGCAACACTATGCTTATACTTGGAAAGAGAGTACCCTCAATCATAGTAATAAACCAGGCAACTTTTCTTTAGTGATGTGGTCCAATTTTTCCATCATCTCATTTGTCAGGTAATTTTTGTAATCTCCTGTCACACCCCGCCGGAAAAAAGTGCTATTTTCCTGGCTAGACGGTAATTTTCCGATTTTATTCACCTTTAAATTGCTCAAATTATCAAAACTACACAAATTCAAGATTTCATCAATTACTCCACAATTTTCTTCTTCTTTTGAAAATTGACACTCCAAGAATTCAGATAATTTCTTTAAATGGAATTTAGACTCTTTTTTCAAATCTTCATATTTCAAAAACAAAACCCTTTTAGGATTTTCCAAACTTTGCTTCCAATACCCCAAAACATGATCCCAAAATGGCCCATAAAAGCTCAGACCTCTACAAAACTTATCAAAAGCATCTTCTTATCAAAAGCATCTTCAAGTGAATTTTCGCCTTTGTCTTTAGGCCTTAACCTATTTGTAAAATGATAAAAAGAAATAAAAGTGTCTTTGGTGTTTCTACACAAGTAAATAATCTTACAGCCCAAGTCTTCCACAGATTTTGGAAGAGACAAAAGGGGCAAATGGGTAGAAAACAATCTTGGAGAGGTAAAACTAGAAAAATCAGGAGAATCAGTATCAATACATACCATGTCCAAGAAAGGAAGAAGAACATGAGGATTATTAGTAAGATTAGTAAGCAAAGGGTGGTTTTCTTTAGGATTAGGAAAACGAACTCGGTTCATCAAAGCAAAGGTTAGTGCTTTTAACCAAGTTGTGCCTGATTTAGGAGTGGTAACAAGGAATATATCACTTTCTTGAGCTTGAAAATGGTTTTGACAAGCTATAACACCTTTTAATCTCCTAGTTGATTAATCTCCTAGTTGATGGATACCAAAACCCCTGGTATTGAAGGATATCAGTTCCTAGCCAGCCCTTTTCAGTTGGTAGAGAGACTATAAAGTCTCTAAAATCTGGAGAGAGTTCTTCTTCTTGCAAGTAAGCAGGAGGAGATTCAAGTGTTTGCATGGTTGTAGTGAATTATGGACTATAGTAATTGTTTTCTTCGTGTTGTTTTTGGTTTTGGTTATGTATATATATAGCGATTCCCATTTTCAATATATATATAAATTACTATAGTATATAAATGAAAATAACTATTTAGTCCCTCAGTTTCAATCATATTACTATTTCATCTCTCATGTTTGGTAAATAAATAACTCTTTAAAAGTTTAGCTTCATTAAACTATTAGTTTTTCTGTCCAAAAAATACCAGTTTTAGGGGTTAAATATCTTCTACTGATTTTGACAATTTGGTTCTTCATTTTAATATAGTTTTACTATTTAATCTCTCATTTTAATTTATGGTTCTTTACATTTTAATGCATATAATTATATTAATTTATATTTACTCTATTAAGTTTTTAACTTTTGCCCCACTGAATTATTATTTTGCTGTATTGCCTCCACTAATTAGATTTTTTGGATCCGGCCCTGCTCACATTTGCAATATATATAAAAATTACTGTAATATATAATAGTAAATTACAATTTAGTATCTAAGGTTTGATCATATCACAACTTCCATCTCTCTTGTAATGTTGCTTGAATCGTAGAAATATTGATAATATTTTTTTATCTAAAAAATGAAAATATTATATACACACATAACCTAAGCGATTCTATAGAATTAAAACAAACCAACGAGATCCGAACAAATTTAGGTTAGGTTAATAATACAAAATCAGACAAATTTTTGTCTCTATGAATATTTAAAATTCAAGAAAATTATATTCTAAAGTCCCATTAATTTCTGCATTGTATATTGTAATCCACTCTCAGCTAATTATAGACACGCTAGCATCATCAGGTGTATATATATATATATATATATATATATATTATATATATATATTATAATTTTTAAATTAAAGAGCCACTAATTGTGAATTATTGCATCCTTCATATATATATATATATATATAATTTTTAAATTAAAGAGCCACTAATTGTTGAATTATTGCATCCTCAAAAAATAAAAAATTGTTGAATTATTGCACCTTGTACAATTAATAAATGTTCTGGGGAAAGCATTTGTCTCCTTCCTGTCAATAGAAAAAGGAAAAAGCATCAAGATTTTTTCCCATTTTTTTATGTCCCCAACCAGTTATTATTATAAATTTTCTTCCATTGCTTGGATTTCTCCTTTCCTATATCTATATTTAGACATACATAATAAGTCGTGATTTAGACTCTATTTATTTCTGAAAAATTGCCAGACTTTATTTGTTTCTGAAAAATTGCTTATAAAATATTTTCCAATTAACTGATTTTCTGCAATTTAGTTGTAATATTTCCCTTAAAAAAATTAATTGTAATACTGAAAATTGTTATAAATAGAGATTTTCATAATTCAAATCTTATTTGTTTCTTACATTATAAAATAGAAATAATCATAATTTCATATGGGCAGCAGCGGATGCCTTTGTGCTTGAAGGGGTTGTATGGTTCATCTAAAGTTTCAAGAATTTTAAATTTTTTTTTCAAGTAAATTCATAGATTATATATTATTAATTATTTTCATGTAATTTTTTTTATATTAATTGCTATTTCATCACTTTTAGTGATTAATATGAGTGGCCATAAAATAAAGCATTTTGTCTACAAACTTATAAAATCACTAGCAAACGACCAAGTAAACAATTAGAAAATTTTAATGAAATATTATTTTCTTTTCAAATGAAGACATTATTGTACATAATAATTAACAAAGATCCAAAGATGGTACATTCGTATTTATAATAATTGACAATGCAACAGAAAATGTGAACAAATATAAGCAAAACAACAGATTCATGGCTACTAATACTACAAGAAAAAGAGGCAACATTATGCTTATACTTGGAAAGAGAGTACCCTCAATCATAGTAATAAAGCAGGCAACTTTTCTTTTGTGAGGTGGTCCAATTTTTCCAACATCTCTTTTGTAAGGAAATTCTTGTAATCTCCTATCTCACCCCGCCGGAAAAAGGCACAATTTTCCTCACCAGACGGTAACTTTCCGGTTTTATTCACCTCTAAATTGCTCAAATTATCAAAACTACACAAGTTTAAAATTTGATCGATTACTGTATGATTTTCTTCTTCTTCTGAAAATGGACACTCTAAAAATTCAGATAATTTCTTCAAATGCAATTTAGGCTCTTCTTTGAAATCTTCATATTTCAAAAACAAAACTCTTTTAGGGTTTTCCAAACTTTGCTTCCAATACCCTAAAACATGATCCCAAAATGGCCCATACAAACTCACACCTCTACAAAACTTATCAAAAACTTCTTCGAGTGAATTTTCACCTTTTTCTTTATGCCTTAACCTATTTGTAAAATGATAAAGAGAAACAAAAGTGTCTTTAGGGTTTCTACACAAGTAAACAATCTTACAGCCCAAGTCCTCCACAGATTTTGGAAGAGACACAAATGGCAAATGGGTAGAAAACAATCTTGGAGAGGTAAAACTAGAAAAATCAGGAGAATCAGTATCAATATATGCCATGTCCAAGAAAGGAACAAGAACGTGAGGATTATTAGTAAGCAAAGGGTGGTTTTCTTTAGGGTTAGGAAACCGAACGCGGTTCACCAGAGCAAATGTTAGTGCTTTTAACCAAGTTGTGCCTGATTTAGGAGTGGTAATAAGGAAGATATCATTTTCTTGAGCTTGAAAATGGTTTTGACAAGCTATAACACCTTTTAGTTGCCTAGTTGGATGCCAAAATCCTTGGTATTGATGGAGATGATTGGCGACCCAACCCTTTTCAGTTGGTAGAGAGACTATGAAGTCTCGAAAATCTTGAGACATTTCTTTTTCTTGCAGGTAAGCAGGAAGAGATTCAAGTGTTTGCATGGTTATAATGAATTATGGGCTATAATAATTGTTTTCTTTGTGTTGTTTTTGGTTTTGGTTAGGTATGTATATATAGTCAAATTCGAAAATTTGAATAGTGCACACTGTTGGTGATTTGATAAATATCCTTAATAAAAATTAACAATGTATTAAAATATATTTAAGTATAATTAATTAAAAGATTTGTTATTGTCATCTAAATTTGCATATTATGTGCAATATATATTTAATTAAAATATTTTAAGTGAAATATCTATTTGATTTTGTACAATTGAAAATCTTGCTGATAGTGAACCTAAAAAAAAAAAAAAAAATCTTGATTTTGACTCATTAAATACTTTAATTTATTAAACATTTTAACTTTCAAAATAATTTAACTAAATACTTCAATTTGTATAATCAAATCAATTAAATATCTAATATAGAATTAAAAATGTGAAAATTATTATTCTAAAAATTATGTTAATTACATATCTAAAAGTGCAGGTATATTTTTGAATTATTGCATCATGTACAGTTAATGAATATTTTGAACTGTAAAAGCATTAAGATTTTTCTAATTTGATTATGGCCCCAACCAGTTATTATAGTATTTTTTTTTTCTTTTGATTTCTTACATATCCTTTTCAGTGTATATATAATAGTAATAATACCATAACTAATAACCCATGACCTAATGATGTTTAAATGATGCTAAAATTGTTTGCAAGAGCTATGAGATTATTCATTCAAATCTTAGTTAAATCTAATTTTCAAAAAATAAAATAAAATTATTAAATAAAATTTGGTAATTTTTTAGATATAATTATGTACTTTTTAAAAAATATTAAACAAATGTATGATTTTTTTTTTCTATTGTTCACTTTAAGAGGAAAAGTTCGTTTAGCAAAATTAGCTATTTTGACAGTTGTTAGCTTAGCTATTTTGATACTTGTTAACTGTTTTAGTAGCGTTTCACCTAAATATTACACGAGTTAACTTTTCGCAAAACACTACTCTAATCTTTAAAAATTATTTCAAATGCTATATTACAGAATAGTTTTTTGATCAACACGCTAAAATCTATTCAAAAAATTATTGCCAAAGGGCCGAAGAAAAAGGAGAAATGGAATTAAATAAACCATATTACAAACAAACAAACAGCCACTAAATCCAATAATGAGAAATGCATAATTGAAAATTTTAAAAAAACACATGGCTAATACTCACAGACAACTTATATTGACACTGCTTTCTTGGCTTATTTTAATCTACATGGCATCCCATTTGTACTAAAATAATAATCAAACTTTATTTTAGTCCAAAGATTTAAAAAAAGTTGTTGAATGAAATATATTTTACTAATTTATCAATTTTATCTTTCAGTGATAAAATATCATAGAAATCCACAGAGTTATTTGGATTACCAAATATTATTCAACACCGACAGACAACAAAATCTAATAGTGATAGAAGCAAGCTGCTTTTTCCACAAACGCTGCTATCAAAAGTATATTAAGCAATGAGCTTTAATATATAAAAGAGGCTGCTTCACTTCACTAAAATATAAAAAATAAAAAACCCTATTATACCAAGTTGACCCTAGCTAACCGTGATCATGTCATTAAGCCGGTTCGATCTCCGGTCCGACTTCAAAAACATTGATCAGCACATTGGTGCTCCTTCTAAAGATGTTTAGATTTGCCCCTTTTTTACTATAAGTGAAAGATAGCTAAGTAAATACAGTCATCTTAGATGTCTAAATGAAAGCCTTGCACTAAAAACAGGAAAAGCAAAGGTTCACATTTATACTTACAGTTCAACAAGAGCTTTTCCCTTGAGGAACAGCCAGGCCGAGCGAGGAACTCTACCCAGTTCAGTATGTACATAAGCTAAAATGCCTAATTGTAAATAAACTTCCAGCCCCAGAAGTCAATTCTCACCTGTCTTTATTTCCAAGTCAATTTCATCACACATCGCATATTGAAATGCTATGCTACAACAATTATGAATTAAGAAGGCATCTTTGACATTACCCACTTGAGCCTCATGTCATGTCAAAAACTCTTTGAAAGCTTCGTACCACAAATGCATTTTTACTACAGCTTCTGAAAGACATTGCAGAGAAATACCGTTTCCTTATAAAAAGTTGCCAATTCTATTTTTCAAGCCATGAGCAGATTGTACAAAATGTTGCAAAAACAAACTAGTACTAAATGAGGAAGGCCCGTGACTTTTACAAAGAAGAAGTCCCATGGAAAAATGGATCCCTCCCAAGTGTTGAAACCATTCCCGTCGTGATCATGAATATCTTGTTTTCTAAACGTTTCCAGACGGGAAAAATTTCCCTACAGTGCAAGTAAAAAAGAAAAAAAAAAAAAGATTAACATAAACTTAGTAACTTCGGAGAAAGCGAGAAACAGAAACTTGAGATGAAATTACTTCTTAAGTCAATGTCAGACACACTCCACAAAAAGGAACTTGTATCACTGGATCCAAGTGTTGTGGGTCCCTCCGACATGTGGGACCCATACGCTTTGAAAAATAAAAAAAGAAAAATGAATTTTTTGGAAAAAAAAGAAAAGTTGTAGACGTGATTAACGCATTACACGGTGGACGCGTTATTAATGCGTCCTTTTCTCCTAACGTTTTCTCTCAATAAAACATAACAGAAAGAAGAAAAAAAAAATGTTGTGAGAGAATTATCTAATTTTAGGAAGGGTTTTCTAAAATTAAGAAAGAGAAAAATAGTGAGGAAATTATTATAGGGTATTTTTGAAAAACATTTTGAGTGCCACTATTTTTGTATTACTCTCCTTGTGTACCTACTATTTTTTAATAGCGGAAGAATCATTCGGAATTTATCTCGTAGACGTAGCCCTAAATAGTTGAGGATGAACCGTATAAATTTCTCTGTGTCACAATTTTAATTATTTCGCTGCGTAATTATTCTCGTAATTTTATTGTCGGAGCCCTAACAAGTGGTATTAGAGCTGAGGCAAGTGTTACCTCGGCCCAACACCAACCAGCTGCATATACTCTGATCCTCTTACATGCACACCAAAAAAAGCTGCAGAAAAACCTCAATTAGAAGATCAAGCAAAATAGCTATACTTGTTACTTAAAGCATAAGTGCAGGTTAATTCATATCATATTCTCAGCCAAAATAGTATGCACACAAACACCATAATTTATCTTTCAAAGATGGCAACGTGGAAATACAAAAGATATTTTTGGTTTACTAGAAAATAAACAGATCCCCCACAAATTACATTCACAGGCAAGCAGCCAACATCAGTGTTAGCAATCAAGTTTGCAAATTGAATTCCACTAATACAATATTTGGAACAACTGAATTCCATAAAATTTTCAGCGATACATTTTCAAAACCACATCTAGCATGTCTTAGACCTTCTTAGAATTTTGTACTTTATATTCCTCAGTGTTCTGTTATAGTTAACCAAAATAGTACATTATATCAAGATTCATATAATTTTCAAAACACATTCTTAAAATATAAGTCCAGATGATTTTCATAATAGTTTCACTTGATTTAAAATGAACTGTATGTGTTAATAAATAAGATACTAAACTTGAGAATTTATACACCAATCAATCCCATGACGAGAATTTGAAATGAAAGGATATTTCAATTTTATTTTTCGCTGGCATTATATGAATTTTCCAAAAATCACCTCCATTACAAACTTGTGGATATGTAAATGAACATTCATATAAATTGAATTTCCAAAAACACTGTAATTTGAAAGTGAAACCTAGCACAGAAACATTCCAGTCTGCCCAAAATTATTTTCTCTTGCCTGTTGATACTATATTTGATGAATCTGGAAGCAATACTAATTTCATGAGTTAATCATCATTCTATCTATGCCCACCAGCATATTCAATAACCAATCATATTCACAACTTTGGCCAAGGTAAATTTGGATAAACATCGTTCTTTATTTTCAAGATGCTTTGAAGCATTGTTTCCATCTTTGTTTTCATATCAGAACTACCATCCATATGTGGACAATAAGGTTCAGCTTGTTGTGGGTCTCGCCGACATGTGGACCCACACAAGTTTGAGGAAAAAAAAAAAAAGGTAAAAACACATTTTTTTTTCGGTCAAAGAAGGCTGCCGAAGGAAGAAAGAAAGAAAGAAAAAAAAAAAAAGGAAAAATGGACGCGTGATATTGTGGACAATAAGGTTCAGCTTGTTGTTGGTCTCGCCGACATGTGGACCCACACAATTTTGAGGAATAAAAAAAAAAAAGGTAAAAACACATTTTTTTTCGGTCAGAAGAAAAGGCTGCCGACGAGAAGGAAGAAGAAAGAGAAGAAAAAAAAAAAAAAGGAAAAATGGAGCGCGTGATTAACGCATCCATTCGGTGGAACCCACGTTAATGACGACGTCCCCCTCTTCTATAAATAAGGAAAATATTTTTCACTAAAACAGATGTAACAAAGAAAAAAACAAAAGATTAGAAATACATGTGGGTCCCGAAATATGTATGGCACAACCCAAGAGGGGGTGAAATTGGAGTTTTCTAAAAACTGAAATAAATTTAGAAAAATTCTAAACAGAAATTAGAATCCTAGTGCAGCGGAAAACAATACAGAACTTTATGAGAATGAATTGGATTAGAAATCTCCTCACAATGTTTCTATTCAAAGATAGAAAAGTTGTGCAAAATGCCAGGTTATTGATTAGAAACAGCTTTACACTAAAACTTATACAGATATCAGAGCTTCCTTTAAGTGAAGAAAAGTTTCTGCGAAATTAAGAACTTTCCCTCATCATAAGTTGCAAAACCATATAAAGCTATGTGAAAGTACGTTATTAAATTCAGAATCTTCTTCACGATGCCCTTACATCACAAATATCCAGAGTAACTTTATGATGAAGTTACCAGGATATTTAGAACATCCTCAAATAAAGTTTAAAGAAAATAAGATGAGAAACCCAAACAGTGAATTAATTGCTGAGAATAGAGACAACAGTTAGAACAATAGTATATTCACTAATATTAGAAAATACCGAAGTTCTAGATGTTCAGCGAACGATAAGACTTATTACAGTTTTTAGAACAGTCCCGAATCAATAACAATTTTAGCGTTTTCTAAAGGATTAAAACAGAGGTGTAAAAAAGAGTAAAATCAAGCCAAACTTTTCCCCCAGAAGTAAAAAGATTAACAACAGAGATTAATAGTGATTCGGACTAAACTCGCCTACATTCGCCACCCCGCAAAGACGCATTCCTTGAAGATCTCAACTATGTAATCTCTCTTTTAAGGGGTAAGAGACAAACCAACCAGAGTACACAGGCAATAGATCAACAACCGTGAGGGATCTACCCTGTTTGTCCCCACTATGATTATCCAAAGGTTCTAGTTAACCTCAACCCTTTTCTGTTTTGGCAGTAGTAACAGAAACTACAGTTCAAGACCATTAAAATTCCCACACATGGAGAAGAGTTCGCTTGAGTAACCTCTGAACACAATAGCTTCTAACCTAAAGCTATTACACCGCAAAAGTTAAAAGATTAAAGAGCCTGTCCCACTATAGAATTACAAGATTACAAAATCTAAATAGACAGAAAGAAACGCCTATATAAGCACAGGAAAAACAGTTTTATCAGATTAGAAGATCGATTAGAACACAGAACTGTTTCTCAAAAGCAATTGTATATATTCTTTTCACTTTAAATATTGAAAAAGTTAAGTGTAGAGATGAAAAGAAAACGGGGGTAGAGTAAGTTTTGAGAGATAAAGATTTGTTCAATGAGAAAAAGCTCTTAAAACGAAAACTCGTACATCACCAAATGTTTAAGGCGTGAACGTTCCTTTATATAGGAAACTAAGAAGCTGTCGCCTTTGGAAAGAGATAGAAATCAGAATATCTTCTTTAAATATCTTCTTTCCTTATTTAGTAAGTATATGAAAATCTTTGTTTAGAAGATATGAAAATCTTTGTTACCAAAAATTTATTTTATCCTTTTTGGTAAGAGAATAAAACCCGATTTTCACTTTCCTTTAAATAGAAGATTTTCGACAGCATTTATTTTGGAAAGATATAATTGCGGAAGAATGCTCTTACTAAAACCGAAAGAGATTCTCCTTCGTTTTTAAGGTAAGAAAATAATTTTATGCACTTTAGATCTTTCAAAATATATTTCCGAAAAGGTGTATGATTTTATTACCAAAAACATTAGAGAAGAGATCTCTTTAGTTTTAGGAAAATAAATTATTTCAAATTAAAGAATATTTTCGAAAAAATAAAATATTTTTACGATAGAAATTATTTTGAAGAAAACTAATTTTCCGAAAGATATTTTTGAGAGAGAAAAATAATTTTTGTGCTCATATATAGATTTTCTCTCTATCCTACAAAGTTTCCTAAATACCTAGCCACTAGGTACTTCGAATATCTTCACACTCAATGTAAGACTTGCCTTGTACGATTTCTTTCCAAAGAAATTCTGCATAAAATGAAATTAGCACAAATAACATAATTTTAAATATAACATAATTTTAAATTTATTTGTTTTGGTATTAATCATATCAAAAATCCCGAGATATTTAGAAATTGACCATTGAAGCCAAACAATACACAATTAAATGTAAAGAATTTTAGAAAGGGGTTCTAAAATTGGAAAAGAAGAGAAAATATTTAAGGATTATATTTTTGGGGTAATTTTTGGGAAACACTTAGAGTGCCACTGATTTTTTGTAATCTCTTTTGTACCTACTAATTTTTTAGTGGAGAATTATTCGAGTTTTTGTTTCCCAGTGGAACGCGTCGTAGCCCATAACAGTTGAAGGGTAAACCACGTAAATCTCGGTGTTCTTATTTTTATCTGGCATTTATGGTAATTATTTAATTTTTTACCATGGTTATTATTTCTGGTGGATTCGATCGTCAATATCCAATACCTAATTATTAGAGGTCCCATTCGGGATCAGTTAGAATCTCAACAACTGGTATCAGAGCCTTTGGTTGGCAAATTCTGTCAGTTTTCTACAAAGTTACTATTCATATGAATAGTGAATTTCGTGAATAGTAAAATTTTGTCAGATTCAAAATTCGACATGGCTAACGAAACCGATGGGGCAATAATCAAATTGGCCGATTCAAAAATTAATGTGGAAATCCAAAATGGAGGACTACCTCAATTGCAAAGATCTGTACGATCCAATTGAAGGTGACAGTGCAAAGCTAGAAGAAATGAAAGAAAGGCAGCGGGAGAAATTAAAAAAGCAGACATTAGGTACAATACGCCAATGGTAGATGCTAGCCTGTAAAACCATGTGAGAAATGAAAAAGATCCCTAAGTTCTCTGTAAGAAATTAGAGAATATGTACGAGGCTACGAATGCTCAAGGAAGGCTACGAATGCTCAAGGAAAAGTCTTCCTTATGCGTAAAGTCATGAACTTGAAGCTGTCAGAGGGATGATCAATTACACAATACCTGAACGATTTTGAAGGACTCATAACTGAGTTAGTAGTTAGCGGTATGTCCTTAGATGATGAGATGCAAGCATGCCTACTGTTGGGATCTCTACCGAATACACTACAAAAAAAACGCCATTTTGTGACCGACCAATCGATCGCAAAATGGCACAGATCGGTCGCTAATTTCACTTAGCGACCGATCTGAGACCGATAGATATCGGTCGCAAAATACCTGGTCGAAAAGTTTTTTGCGACCGATGATTTCGTCGGTCGCAAATTAGCGACCGATATAATCGATCGCAAATTTGAATAATCGGTCGCAATTTTTGGTCGTGGTTCATTTGGAAACTCTGTCGCAAATTTGGTCACAGAAAAATCTGTGGCAAATCGGTCGCAAAATGTAAATTTAAAATTTTAATTTTTGGTATCAAATCGGTTGCAAATCGGTCGCAAAAATGAAAAAAAAATAAAAAATAAATATTATGAAACCATAATTCTTTCGCACCTATGAAAATTGACATATATACATATATATCACACACGCAATTCAAGAACAATATAAAAATGTAATTTTTATTGTACTGAACAAAATCACACAACGCAATTCAGATGACAATATAAAAATGTAATTTTTATGTACTTGAACAAAATATCAAATACAAATGAAAAACTAAGAGAAGGTCCATCAAATCTACACTGCTGATCATAACTCCAGGATCGATGTCGGATCGCCGGGAAGAGTAACCTGCTTGGATGTGATGTAGCGCCAGGAGGGGTGACCCAAAGGTATCGTCTGCAGCATCGAGATCAGGAAGCCGCAGTGGGCTGCTGCTTTAGACTCGAACCATTTTCGTCTGTAAGCAGGCGCATGATCAGAGGAAAGAAGTCCAGCGAACCGGCTCAACCGGACAGCTCGCATCATATGTGCTCTCAGCTCTGCAATCTGTCTCTGCTTTCAGCAAGCTGAGCCGTAATTCAGTTATAGTGCTCGTCAGTGTGCTCCGGGCCTGTGGTCTAACGCTGGCTGTAAAGCATGAGCTGCTGAGCCGCAGTAAAACTGTGATGGCCTGAGACCGATGCCGTATACACTTCCTTCTTCTTCTGCCCTACCAGCCTCGAGATAAAGCGTTACCCCGTCGTCAAATTCTTAGCTCAGCTTCAAGCCTTCAGATTCATCGGTCTGAGAAGTAACAAGACGCTCCCGAACAGTAGTATAGTTCTCCTGAAAACAAAAAATTAATTAATCATGGCAATTGCAAGCTTTATTATATTACTTTGTACATGCTTCGCAACGAGTAGAGGGTAAAATGTAATATTATTCATGTTTATTACATTGACGCTCACACGCACGTCTGTCGACAAACGTAATTCAGGATCGTGGTCCTTCGTGTGAGTGTATGTAAACACCTCATCGGTATGGGCTCACGCAACCTTAATTTTTTCAGCCTGTAATGAATTTTTATGCATGATATATTAATATAGTATAGTGTCCTTTTCATATAAATATCAGTTTTTATATAAGGGAACTAGTTCACTTACTAAATAATAGAGCTGTCTCCTATAGCAGATATTGATCCGCCTGTGTGTTGAGAGGTCCTACTCATCACCGCCAGTCTCACTGGCAACTGTTTTGTGCAAGTTTTCTCTTGAATGTAGGATCCTCCCAAGCCTTTTGCCAGCTCTCCCATATCTCTTGAGACACGCACTGCTGCTTCTTATCGCTTCTTCTCATCCTGTAGGTGAAGCCAGCATATCGATCAGCGCATAACTTCTCCTAGGCCACTTTCGACATACTCGTAATTGCCTCATCCTATATGAAATGCTTCTGCAAAAAATGAAAAATAGCATTTCAATACTAAGGAGATATCTTGATGAATTGTAAACATTGAATGATGATACAACATAAACCAAAGCGTACCTGAAACTCCTCCTAATAAAAGTCTCTCGCCTCTTGTGGTACGGCATCTCATGTGTATCCTTCTTTATATAGTTGTAGCTTGCTTATCCTCATAATTTGCCTCGATGCTCGAGCGAGAAGATGGATATATGTTGAAAAAAAAAAAATAGAAGTGAAATATAATACACGAAAGCATCACAATCTGAAACCAAATTATTTACTACCAAACTCGAGTGGTGATATGGGATCTGATTGAAGCTGCAAAAGAAGTAGACAATGTTATAAATTTTAGTAATAATATTATAATTAAAATGACAGTAATGACATTTATGATTACCTTGAACAGTAGTGGATGGTGACTGTGCCAGGCTGGTGACCAGCGTGTACCGGTCCAGAAACAGGAGTAAGAAGAGTATGTACCAGTCCTGAAAGAAGGATGTGACGACGACAGTACTGGTCGCTGAGCAGAGGATTGAGCCCCAGGACGTACCTGAAGAAGGATGAGGATCGGACCCTCCTCATCCACGAGGCACTGAGCGTCCTGGGCACACGACTCACTTCGTGAACCACTGCCGACGCATAGAATTCAAAACGCATCTACCTCTAAGCCATCTGTACTGCAGATATCAGAACCCTAGATAAAAGAATTATACAATTATATGAATTGGCTTAGAAACATGTGGTTAAAATATGAGTAAAGAAGTTAATTACCATTAAATTCTCATAATAATATAATAGATATAACATTTATCAATTGTAACAGTAAAACTTTCTAAGTTTTAAGTGTCTTCAATATCATCTACTTCCTCCTCCTCTTCATCAGTTCCTCTTCTTCTATTCGTCTTCTGATGGGTACCCATGATGATTGATTTCTTCCTCTTCATTCATCATGCTCCTATTTTCAACATCCAAGATCGGCTTTCATATCCAATCTTATTGTTAAATTCTTCAAACAAATCTTCAATAACTTGCATCAGTTGCGTATCAACCACAACTTCTTGAAATGGCTCAGATATTGCGAGTAAAGCAGATTGTTTGGTTTCAACTGCATGAATAACTGCTGTAGGCTTGATTTTACATTTTGGCATCCAATCACAACGATCTCGTTTCAATGATGGATATGGAACATAGTACACCTGCACAGCTTGCATTGCCAACACAAAAGGTTCATACTTCGTATATCTTCTTCTATGATTAATATCTACATAATTATAGTTAGGGTGAACCTTCATGCCAACGTTTGGCGTAGAATCAAACCATTCACATTTGAATAAGATTGTGCACTTGATTGGTAGGGATGGATATTCTAACTCTAAAACCTCAACCAATTTACCATAAAAATCATTTGACTCTGTTGGCTCAAGGGTCAACTCTTATTTTTTTTTTTTTTTTTTTTTGGTTTCCTTATTACATAAAATGTTTAATGATTGTTAATTATAAACCAAGCTATGATATGAGAATAGATATGTTTATGCTAATTAAACAATTAATTAATTAATTGTATTAATTATGGTGCTAATTAAGCAATTAACCTATTATAGAAGAAAAACCATATGTATTAATTAATGAATACATTTAGTGCATTCGAAAGTATATTTGAAACCATTTTATGGTTTTTTGCTGGAAATCTAAATCCAGAATGACTATTCCAAACATATGCCCCTAGCGATCAATTCATTGCACTGTCTAGTTAAAAAATAAAAATACATTGGATATGATTCAATTGGCAACGCAAGTTAAACACATGAGAAGAACTCTTAAGTTCGATTCTCATTAAATACACTTGTAGGGAAGAACGATTAGCTTTAACTATGACTAAATTTTGAGCCGAATTAGGCGGTCTCCATGGCTTAACAAAAAAAATTAAAAAAAAAGGTTATTATACAATTTGGTGAAGTTATTTCTATTGTTGGCCTTTTTTCCATTTTTGCATGAGCGTTTTCATTTTTAATTTGAATATAAAATTAATTTTATTTATGGATTCCTGATGGCCTTTTCTTTTCTATAAATTTTTCTCCGGATCCAACACCAATAAATGTTTCTCCATGGATCCAACACGCGCCTAACTTTACATAAATAGTCCACGCAAAGTATGATATGGACATTAATGACGTTATTTTTAGTCAAATATATAAATTTACATATGAATTTTGTTATTTATAGTCGAATATATAAACACATCGACCTATAAAACTATATTTATTAAATATTTTAATTTTTAAATTTATTTTATTGAACACTTTAATTTGTAAAATTAGATCAATTAATCACTCATTAAAAAATTTAAATTTATAAAAATTATTATTTATTAAATATTTTAATTTTCAAATTTATTTTATTAACCACTTTAACTTACAAAATTATATCAATTAATCACTCATTAAAAAATTCAAATTTATAAAAATTATTATTCTGAAATTCATGCTAATTGCATATCACGTTGAAATTTTGCATATAAAAGTCAAAAACGTTAAAATTTATTAATATTATTGCTGAAAAGTGTATAATATTATCAAAAATCATAAATTCAAATACACGATATGTCATTCTTAAAATTTAGGGTGCCATAAAATTAAAGTTGTAAAATTGAGAAGTAAATTTATATATTCAGCCCATTATTTACTGGAACAAGCATATGATCATTGCCTATTGAAGAGAAATATTGAGATAAGGTATTAGTGATAGTGGGAATCTCCTCCATCCTATTTCCTTATATGAGCAAATACAAAATGATGTTTGATTTTATATATATATATATATATATATATGAACTGTAGAGGTGTCTTAGAGAGTGCTTTTGTGGTACCAAATTACCAATTTCAAGTCTTAAATAATTCGAACTTATAAAATAATGTGCCTTGTCTGGGCCTTGATGTTCTAATGATATTTTCCAATTCAAGGTTAAAAAAAAAAAAAAAAAATCGGTGAATTAAAAGATGAAACTTGATGGTTGAACCCGACATAACAGAGTAGAATACATGGGTTAATAAATAATGACTTAATATTGGACTAGACCTCAACAGTTAGGGTATTTCCATGCTTGATGAGCACCTTATATAGTTTTTATTATTTTTGGAGGGCCCATTTAAGGAATTGTTTTGGGCTTTTGGTTTCCGATGTATAGGAGACAAAAACCATGCACCATATTGGACTCGATCTTTTACGGTATGGCCACTGATTCATTTCGAACTACTAGATTTATTAAAACCAAATCGAAATTATTGGTTTAAACTTTAAATCAAAACTGACTGTCTATAAATCAATTAAAATTCATTTTAGAATACTTGCCCAAAACCGACCTTGTTTATTTATTTTTTTTAAAATTAACCTATTCTTTTTTATTTCTCTAATTTCGTTTGTTTTCTCTAATTTCGTTTGTATAAAATCTGCTGAGTAATTGGGCTAATAAGTTCAAACCATACTCTCCAAACAGTGAACTTAAAAAATAGACTATCTTGAACTGAATAGGGCCTAAACGCCCAAGCAACTGGACCCATTCACCCAACGGAAAAATGAAAAGCAAAACCATCAGACAAAACTCATTGATTGTTTCTCCATTCTCCACCAAGAATTCTTCGAGTTCTCAGCTAAAACCACAATGAAAAGCCGCCCCTCACGCATATATCCATATTACATTTGACCAAAAAGAGGCAGTGACGGCTAACAGGCATTTCACCGCACATATAAACTGAACTATAAAATAAATCTAATTCATTTAACATACATCATGAATCATGACAAACGTTAGCTGTGATCCAAAGAAGCTGGCTAATTCAAAATGCAGTCATCCAACCAAGTTCCATTTGAGATTCCATTTACTAAACCAACAAGATGCGGCAACAACCAGGCCAACCAGATATTTTATCAACTAAATTTACCAATTTCCATCTTCTTCTTTTTTTTTTTGAAAGAGATTTCCATCTTCTTCTTGATTGCCTTTTGACCGTGATATATAAATGAATCCAGTATTCCCGAAACAGTAGCATTTGAATAATAATAATAATAATAATAATAATACTAACAGTAACATTTGAATACTATAATAATAATAATAATAATAATAAAATACTATAATAATAATAATTTAAATTAATAATAATAAAAACAACAACAAACATTAACAATCATTAATTAAATAATAATAATAATAACAGCTAAAGTAACAATAATAAATAAATTGCAAAAAACACATAAATTCGCCAAAAAGAAAAAAAATTTCGAAAAAAAAGTAAAATGCCAAAAAACTAATTACCTTCAATAATGTCCAATAACGGTAGCGAACGCATGAGAGTGACGGATCTGCAATGGAGCGGGCAACAGGGGGTTTGGAGCGTTCTCAGGAGGGTGCTGGAAGCGGCGTTGCGGACGGAGGAGAGGAGTGAAGCGGCGTTGCGGACGGAGGAGAGGAGAGGAGAGGAGAAGGAGAAGAGAGAAAGAAGAAGAAAGAAAAAGGAGAGGGCGTCGCGTTTAAAGCCCCAAAGTTTGCGAACGACCAATCAGTCGCAAACTTAATTAACATCGGTCGCAATTTTTAATTATCCGACGTCGTTTTACTACGCGATAAAATTGCAAACGATTTGCGACTCAATACATCGGTCGCAATTTTGTCGCCAGTCGGTCTCAGCAATTATTCCTATTTTTGAAGCGCGCAGTTTTGTGACAGAAAAACATTTAGTCGCAAATCGGTCGTAAATCCGTATTACACGGGTCGCAAACTGATAACCAAACTCGCGGGAATTTTCAGCGCTAAAATATGCGACTGTTTGCGTATACATCGCAAATCGGTCGCAAAATTGTGACCGATTGAAGTCGGTCGCAAAAATCGGTCCCAATTTAGCATTTTTTTGTAGTGATAGTTGGGATACTCTTGTGGTATCATTGAGTAACTCAGCTCCAAATGGTGTGATAACAATGTCTATGGTAAAGAATATACTACTCAATGAAGAACTACGAAGAAGAGATGTTGCCAATACCAGTACACAAGCCCTTGTCACAGAGAATAGGGGCCGGAGCAAGAGTAGAGGTCGACCGGGAGCAAAGAGTAGAGGTCGGGGCCGGAGCAAGAGTAGAGGTCGAGGGCATGTAAAGTCAGGTGGTAGATCCAAGTCCAGAGAGATGAGAAAATGTTACAATTGTGGTAAGGAGAGTCATCTCAAAAGAAATTATCATTTACTCAAACAGGAGCATGTAAACCGAAGACAGGAGAATGACAGAAATACATCTGCTACAGTCTCAGCATAAGATAATGAGGTGACTTTAGTCACTCATGATGCAGATTGCTGTCATGTTAGAGATGCAGATACCGAGTGGATAGTAGACTCCGATGCCTCATACCACTGTGTTCCAAAAAGGGAATACTTTTCCACTTATAAAGCGGGAGATTTTGGCACTATTAGAATGAGAAATAATAGTGTCTCGCAAATGGTGGAAATCGGTGATGTCTGCATAAAGACAAGTGTTGGGTGCACATTAACTTAAAAATGTGAGACATAATTCCCGATCTTCGGTTGAACCTGTTGTCTGTCAGTGTACTGGAACAAGGAAGGCCTATCACCTATATTATAGGTGACGGTAATTGGAAACTCACCAAAGGGTCTTTGGTCGGGTGGCGAAAAAGGAAAAATTTTATGTTGCTCGTTGTATAATACGCATGCAAATAATATGTGTGGGTTCCAACTGAATACAGTTTTTAGATGATGCTTCACCAAAATTTGTGGCAATAGGTGGGCTGGCGCACGTTAGTGAGAAAGGGTTTGAATATGTTGGCTAAGAAGGTCCCCTCATACCATTAAGAAGTCCCTCATACCATTAGCCAAAGGTAAAATAAACCCTTGTGATCATTGTTTATTTGGGAAGCAACATCGTGTCTCATTTTTTAAAAGCTCTAGACGAAGAGACAACAAGTTGAGTTGGTCCACTCTGACGTATGTGGTCCCATGGAGGTAGAATCACTTAGAGGAAGTAGATATTTTCTAACCTTCATTGATGATTTCTCACGAAAAACATGATTTCTCACGAAAAACATGGATATATTTGTTGCGCACCAAGGACCAAGTATTCAAGCACTTTCAGTAATTCCATGCGATGGTGGAAAGAGAGACTGGGGTGGCATTGAAGTGTTTGCGCACGGATAATGGTAGTGAACACATCTCTAAAGAGTTTAGAGATTACTGTAGTCAGCACGGTATCAGGCATGAAAAGACAGTTCCTGGTACACCTCAACATAACGGCATTGCTGAACGGATGAATCGCACCATTATCGAAAGAGTAAGATCCATGCTTAAAATGGCCAATTTACCTAAGCCATTTTGGGGAGAAGCTGTCAACACTGCTGTCTACCTAATCAACCGACTACCTTCAGCACCTTTGGATTTTGATATCCACCTTTGGATTTTGATATCCGGGGAGAAGGTCTGGACAGGTAGAAATATTTCATACTCTCACCTGAGGATATTTGGCTGCAAGGCATTTATGCATATTCCAAAGGAGCAGAGATCAAAGCTCGATGACAAGTCAGTTCCTTGCACTTTTGTCGGTTATGGAGACGAAGAGTTTGGCTACAGAATGTGGGACCCAGTGAAAAAGAAAGTTGTCCAGAGCCGAGACGTAGGGAGAATGAGATCGTGGCAGATACAACTTGTGAAGAATCCATAATCGTGGCAGATACAACTTGTGAAGAATCCATAAGTGATGGTGTTATTAATATTACACCAGGAAGCATTCCTACAGATGATGTCACGAGAGGAGGAATGCTAGAATCAGAACGGGAAGAAGAAGAAGAGCCAGTCGTAGGGGATCAAGAGACAATTGTAGATGATAATAGTGATGCAGAGAATGTTGTGCAAGGGGAGCCAGGGAACCCTGTTCCCAGAAAGAGTTGAACCTCAGTTAAGAAGGTCAACCAGAGAACGCCAACCATCTACAAGGTACCCTAGTTCTAATTACATTTTGATTACTGATGAGGGGATGCCAGAGAGCTTTCAAGATGTACAATCTTGTAAAGACAAAGATTGATGGACAAAGGCCATGCAAGAGGAGATGCATTCTTTGAAAAAGAATGATACATATGAGCTGGTGAAACTTCCAAAAGGGAAGAGAACACGCAAGAACAAATGGGCATACAAACTAAAGAAAGATGATGGCAACCTAGTGAGATACAAAGCTCAATTGGTCGTTAAAGGCTTTACTCAAAATAAAGGTATTGACTTTGATGAGATTTTTTCACCAGTTGTGAAAATGAGTTCTATTCGAGTTGTACTAGGTCTAGTAGCCAGTTGTACTAGGTCTAGTAGCCAATTTTGAATCTTGAGGTTGGAGCAGCTTGATGCTAAAGACCGCATTCTTGCATGGGATCTAGAGAAGAAATCTATTTATTGAACAACAGAAGGTTTCAAGGAACCAGAAGGTTTCAAGGTAAAGGGAAAAGAGGACATGGTTTGTCGCTTGAAGAAGAGCTTGTACGGGTTGAAACAAGCACAGCGACAATGGTATAAAAAGTTTGATTCTTTTATAGTGAATCAAGGATACAAAAGGACAGTTGCAGATCTTTATGTATATGTCCAAAAATTCCCTGATGGTAAATTTATCATCCTTCTCTTATATGTTGATAATATGCTAATCGTTGGACCAGATGAACATATGATTAGCAAGTTAAAAAGTGATTTGTCAAAAGCATTTGACATGTAGGATTTGGGATCGACAAGGCAAATTCTTGGAATGGAAATTATCCGAGACAGAAAATCCTGCAGGTTATGGTTATTGCAGGAAAAATATATTGAACAAGTTCTAGAGAGGTTCAATATGAAGAATGCTAAACCAGTTAGCACTCTGCTTGCCGCTCACTTCAAGTTGAGTAAGAGTTGAAGTAGAAATCCCACCCATTAACAGAGAAAGAAAAATGGATATGTCCAATGTTCCATATTCCTTTAGCGGTCGGGAAGTTTTGATATACATTAATGCGTGGACGAGGACCAGATATCTCTCATGCAGTGGCGTTGTGAAGCCGATTTGCGCTCATGCAGTTGGCGTTGTGAGCCGATTTCTGTCAAACCCCCAGCAGACACATTGGGAAGTAGTGAAGTGGATCTTCAGATACTTGAGAGGAACTTCAAAGTTATGTTTCACTTTTGGAGGTGAAAAGACTGCACTTGTTGGCTATACAGATGCAGATATGGTCGGTGATCTTGATGTAGATTTTCTTTCATCAAGATTCCTATTTACATTCTCAGGGGGAGCTATTTTATGGCAATCAAGATTACAAAAATGTGTTTCATTATCAACGACTGAAGCAGAGTACGTTACAGCAACATAAGCAGAAAAGGAAATGCTTTGGTTAAAGCGATTGTTTCAAGAATTGGGTGTGCAGCAGGGAGAATATATAGTTTATTGTGATAGTCAAAGTGCGTTAGACTTGAGCAAAAATACTATGTATCATGCACGGACGAAGCACATTGATGTAAGATATCATCATGGCTTTAGACTTTGCCATTGAAGGAGAAAACAGTCTCTAGTGCGGAAAAATCCACACAGACAGAAAATGCTGATAGAATATATGACAAAAAGGTTCATTCGAAGGAAAAGTTCGAACTATATGTCAAAGCGGCAGGAATTGGAGAAGTCCCACCACTGTAGTCGGGCAAGAGGGGAAGAATTGTTGTGGGGTCCCGGCCTACATTTTGTGGACCCACCACACCATTTTGAAAATGAAAAAAAAGAGAACACAAGTGGTGTGGTTGGGTCCTCCAACATTGTGGGATCCACACAAGTTTGAAGAAAGGAAAAAAAAAGGAAAAACATTGTTTTTTTTTTTTTTTTTCAGTCAAAGAAGGCTTACAGAAGGAAAGAAAAGAAAGAAAAAAAAAAAGAAGGAAAAAATGGACGCGTGATTAACGCTATCCATTCAGTGGACGCGTTTAATGACGCGTTCCCTTCTCTATAAATAGTAGAAGGGTTTTTTCACTAAAACAATGTACAAAAACAAAAGATTAGAAAATACACAATTAAGTGTAAAGAATTTTAGGAAAGGGTTCCTAAAATTGGAAAAGAGAAGAAAATAGTTGAGGATTATATTTTTTTTGGGGGTGTTTTTGGGAGGGAAACACTTAGAAGTACCACTCCTATTTTATAATCTCTTTTTGTACCTACTATTTTTTTTAGTGAAAAGAATATTCGGAGTTTTTGTCCCAGGTGCGACGATAACCTATAAACACTTAGAGTACCACTATTTTTATAATCTCTTTTGTACCTACTATTTTTTAGTGAAAGAATTATTCGGAGTTTTTGTCCCGTGGACGTAACTCATAACAGTTGAAGGGTGAAACCCGTAAATCTCGGTGTCCTTATTTTTATCTGGCATTTACAGTAATTATTTAATTTTTTTTACCATGATTATTATTTCTGATAGATTCGATCGTCAATATTCAATACTTAATTATTAGAGGTCCCACTCGGGATCAATTAGAATCCCAACACAGCTGCCTGTAGATTTCACGAACAAACCCACGTATCTTCTCAGCAAATTCAGGCTCACCATCTGAAATTCGACAAATTGCCAACCGCATCAGCTCTCCAGTTAAATCTGCAAGCTGTACAATTACAATAAGCACCTTCTTGTATGCACACATGCATCTGCACAAGGACAAATACGTACAAAAATACTCGAAATAAAATGAAAAAGGATTTTATCCATGCAATACGGTGTACTTCATTCAGAATACCAATTTGACCATAAAACACGTTTGTGCGTGCGCACTCCATATTGGCTTTTAAAAGCATGAACCTATTATTTACTTTTTGAACCCGAAAAAGATGAATTAGATAAACCGAATTAAGTTAGATCAGCAATACAATAAAGCAATAGTAAAATTAGACAAATTAGGTCTATTAATACTAAAAATTCTAGAAAATTAGATACCTCTCTTTTTCTCTATATATATCTATCTACGCTAGGTTGATGAAGAAAATATCTACCGATTTCACTTAAATTAATCAACTTATGTGCAATTTGATTACCTTCACGTAAAAAATGCAAGATAGTATCCTATCATTCACTGTGTAGGAACCGACGAATCCTATCATTATTGTCTTTTGTAACTTGAAAGTAATTAGAAAGTTGATTAGCATATAAACACATTTAAATTATACTTTTTGAAAAATAATTACTCTGAAAGTGCACTTCTCATAAAGTATTTTTCTTGGAAAATAGGTTGTTTGAAACCAAACAAGGCCTTAGTTTTCACCACCCAACTTTCCTAAGCATCTTAGCATTCTGGAAAATAGTTATTTAAACCGAATTTATATTACATCTTAAATCCTTTTTGTGTGATTTAGCATATAAATGGCAGAATATTTAATTATTTATTCTATCTTTTTTGTGTATCAAAAACTTTTAATGGGAAGTGATACTTGTTGCAAAAGTCGTACTCTACCGTTATATAATGAGATCAAATTAAAATTAAAAATTTCACAACTTGGTCAATTAATTTTATAGTGCTTTTTCAAGTATCTCGAAGATTAAAAATGTTGCTATATGATTATTGATTATTTTCAAGAAATTTTTAATTTTTTTTTACATTGTTTGCTATTTGATGACTTTTAGTGATTAATCAATTTAATCATTTTATAATAATCACCATTTTAATTAGCCTTGCAAAATTACAGAAACCCTAATATTGGCTCATTATCCACTAGCAAATGAATAATTAAACTGGAAAGTTAACAATGATAATTCAATCATTTAGAAAATTTAAATTAAATATTATTTTCTTTTCAAATGAAGACATTATTGTACATATAACAATTGAAAAAGATCCGAAGATGGTACATTCATATTTATAATAATTGACAATGCAACAGAAAATGTAAACAAATATAAGCAAAACAACAGATTCATGGTTACTAATACTACAAGAACAGGAGGCAACACTATGCTTATACTTGGAAAGAGAGTACCCTCAATCATAGTAATAAACCAGGCAACTTTTCTTTAGTGATGTGGTCCAATTTTTCCATCATCTCATTTGTCAGGTAATTTTTGTAATCTCCTGTCACACCCCGCCGGAAAAAAGTGCTATTTTCCTGGCTAGACGGTAATTTTCCGATTTTATTCACCTTTAAATTGCTCAAATTATCAAAACTACACAAATTCAAGATTTCATCAATTACTCCACAATTTTCTTCTTCTTTTGAAAATTGACACTCCAAGAATTCAGATAATTTCTTTAAATGGAATTTAGACTCTTTTTTCAAATCTTCATATTTCAAAAACAAAACCCTTTTAGGATTTTCCAAACTTTGCTTCCAATACCCCAAAACATGATCCCAAAATGGCCCATAAAAGCTCAGACCTCTACAAAACTTATCAAAAGCATCTTCAAGTGAATTTTCGCCTTTCTTATCAAAAGCATCTTCAAGTGAATTTTCGCCTTTGTCTTTAGGCCTTAACCTATTTGTAAAATGATAAAAAGAAATAAAAGTGTCTTTGGTGTTTCTACACAAGTAAATAATCTTACAGCCCAAGTCTTCCACAGATTTTGGAAGAGACAAAAGGGGCAAATGGGTAGAAAACAATCTTGGAGAGGTAAAACTAGAAAAATCAGGAGAATCAGTATCAATACATACCATGTCCAAGAAAGGAAGAAGAACATGAGGATTATTAGTAAGCAAAGGGTGGTTTTCTTTAGGGTTAGGAAACCGAACTCGGTTCATCAAAGCAAAGGTTAGTGCTTTTAACCAAGTTGTGCCTGATGTGCCTGATTTAGAGTGGTAACAAGGAAATAATTCACTTTCTTGAGCTGAAAAATGGTTTTGACAAGCTATAACACCTTTTAATCTCCTAAAGTTTGATGGTACTCAAACCAAATTATTTTATTTTGGCACTTTATTAATCAATGTTCAATTTTGTATAGTAAACTATCAATTTTTTTTATATCAAACTATAAGATAATTTTTCTTCATTTACGAATTTCTTAGGCTTTAATGTGAATATTTGTGTTTAATTAAGAAGAACTAAATAGCGTCTCCAATGTAATATGGATCGCTCTTTTCAATTGCCCAAATCAGAAAAATGAAAAACTTTGAAAATGCTCTCCTGCTAATGTCATTTAAAATTCAATTAAGAAATCCTAATATTGACTCATTACCAGTAGCAAATGAATAATTAAACTGGAAGTTAAACAATGATAGTTTCAATCATTTAGAAAATTTTAATTAAATATTATTTTCTTTTCAAATGAAGATATTTTGTACATAATAATTAACAAAGATCCAAAATTAAATATTATTTTCTTTTCAAATGAAGATATTATTGTACATAATAATTAACAAAGATCCAAAGATGGTACATTCATATTTATAATAATTGACAATGCAACAGAAAATGTGAACAAATATAAGCAAAACAACAGATTCATGGTTACTTATACTTAGAAAGAGAGTACCCTCAATCATAGTAATAAACCAGGCAACTTTTCCTTTGTGATGTGGTCCAATTTTTCCAGCATCTCAGTTGTTAGGTAATTCTTAGAATCTCCCACCTCACCTCGATGGAAAAAGGCGCAATTTTCTTCGCTAGACGGTAATTTTTCAGTCTTATTCACTTCTAAATTGCTTAAATTATCAAAACTACACAAATTTAAGATTTCATCGATTACTCCGCAATTTTCTTTTTCTTTTGAAAATGGACACTCCAAAAATTCAGATAATTTCTTTAAATGGAATTTAGGCTCTTTCTTCAAATCTTCATATTTCAAAAACAAAACCCTTTTAGAATTTTCCAAACTTTGCTTCCAATACCCCAAAACATGATCCCAAAATGGCCCATAAAAACTCACACCTCTACAAAACCGATCAAAAGTATCTTCAAGTGAATTTTCACCTTTTTCTTTAACCCTTAACCTCTTTGTAAAATGATAGAGAGAAACAAAAGCGTCTTTAGGGTTTCTACACAAGTAAACAATCTTACAGTCCAAATCCTCCACAGATTTTGGAGAGACACAGGTGGCAAATGGGTAGAAAACAATCTTGGAGAGGTAAAACTAGAAAAATCAGGAGAATCAGTATCAATAAATGGCGCAACCAAAAAAGGAACAAGAACACAAGGACTATTAGTAAGCAAGGGATGATTTTCTTTAGGGTTAGGAAACTGAATTCGGTTGACCAAAGCAAATGTTAGCGCTTTTAACCAAGTTGTGCCTGATTTAGGAGTAGTAATAAGGAAGATATCGCTTTCTTGAGCTTGAAAATGGTTTTGACAAGTTACAACACCTTTTAGTAGCCTAGTTGAATGCCAAAACCCTTGGTATTGATGGAGATGATTTGCGACCCAACCCTTTTCAGTTGGTAGGGAGACTATGAAGTCTCTAAAATCTTGAGAAAATTCTTTTTATTGCAAGTAAGCAGCAAGAGATTCAAGTGTTTGCATGGTTGTAGTAAATTATGGTCTATAGTTATTATTTTCTTTGTGTTGTTCTTGGTTTGGTTATGTATGTATATACACAGCGGTTCCCATTTGCAATATATATAAAAATTACTATAATATATAATAGTAAATTACAATTTAGTCTTTAAGGTTTGATTATATCACAACTTCCATCTCTCTTGTAATGTTGCTTGAATCGTAGAAATATTGACAATATTTTTTTATCTAAAAAATTAAAATATTATACACACACATAACCTAAGCGATTTTATGGAATTAAAAAAAACCAACAAGCTCTGAACAAATCTAGGTTAGGTTAATAATACAAAATCAGACAAATTTATGTCTCTATGAATATTTAAAATTCATGAAAATTATATTCTAAAGTCCCATTTCTGCATTGTATATTGTAATCCACTCTCAGCTACTTATAGACACACTAGCATCATCAGGTGTATATATATATAATTTTCAAATTAAAGTGCCACTAATTGTTGAATTATTGCATCCTCAAAAAATAAAAAATTGTTGAATGAAGACATAATTGTACATAATAATTAATAAAGATCCAAAGACGGTACATTCGTATTTATAATAATTGACAATGCAGCAGAAAATGTAAACAAATATAAGCAAAACAACAAATTCATGGCTACTAATACTACAAGAAAAAGAGGCAACATTATGCTTATACTTGGAAAGAGAGTACCCTCAGTCATAGTAATAAGCCAGGGCAATTTATATACAGAGTGATAATTAAATAATATTATATTATTATTATTATTATTATTATAAATACCTTCTTTCCTTCGCAAGCAATTTTTATTACATATCAATCTACAAGCAAAACAACCATTGATTAATCTAAATTCGTATTTTAAATGTTTTCCTTGTGTTGTTTTTGGTTTTGGTTATGTGTTTATATACAGAGTGATTCTCATTTGCAATATATATATATAAATTTCTCAATATATAAAGGTAAGTAACTATTTAGTCCCTCAATTTCAATCATATTATAATTTCATCTCTCATATTTGGTAAATAAATAACCCTTTAAAATTTTAGTTTCATTAAACTATTTAGTTTTTCTATTTAAAAAAGTACTTATTCAGAAGTTAAATATCTCGTACTACTTTTGATTACTTGGTTATTCATTTTTAATATACTTTTACTATTTAGTTTCTCACATTTACTATTGTATTACAATCTAGTCCTTCACTTAATGGTACAAATAGCACTTTTTGGATGAAGAACTATAAATAGTTTAATAGAACTAAACTAGGGATGAAATAATAATTACAATCTTCTCTCTTTCAATTTTAGTTATCCTTTGTTACTTATCAATCCACTCTCAATGAATTATAATCATTCAACTCAATAAGATGTTAACATTGCTTAAAATTTTTTATTTTTAGTTTTTAATTTCATTAAATGCTTCTCAAAAGTCAAAATACATAAAATTTGAAAGTTTTGTAAATTTTGGAAGAGCAAGATGGACCAGGCCAGGCCCAAATTAGGTGGGGCTTCTTGGGATTTAGGCCTCGATTGAGCCTTAGCTGTTACTTAATGGTGAAAATAACACTTTTGGATGAATAATTATAAATAGTTTAATAAAACTAACTTTAAGATTAATTAATATATTTATCAGGGACGTAATAATAATTATGACCAACTATTAGTTATTTATTCTATAAATGTGAAATTCCACCCCACTCATTCTTAGGTATCTATCTCTATTTTGTCAGGACATCTTGCTGATAGTGAGCCAAGCACCTAAGCTTTGCTAATTAATTATTGTGGTCTTATTTAGTAATTTGATAATATTTTTTATCTAAAAAATGATTTTATTCATTAAAAAACAAGATTTGTATGCACACATATAAGCAAGAATAAGTAAAAATTTTTAAGTCATGACCTAAGGGATACTATTAAAATTAAAACGAACTGACTACATCCAAATAAATCGAATTATGTTAGATTTTTTTTTTTTGAATATTAGGAGAGCAGATTCGAACATGAATCTATTGTCAGATCATAAATACACTTACTCTTAAATTATATCTTGATGTACCGAATTAAGTTAGATCAGCAATATAATAAAGCAATAGTAAAATAAGACAAATTATGTCTATTAATACTAAAAATTCTAGAAAATTAGATACCTCTCTTCTTCTAAAAATTCTAGAAAATTAGATACCTCTCTTCTTCTCTATATATATCTATCTATAGTAGCTTGATAAAAAAAATATCTACCAATTTCACTTAAATTAATCAACTTATGTGCAGCTTGATTTCCTTTACGAAAAAAATGCAAGATAGTATCTTATCATTCACTGTGTAGGAACTGATGAATACTATCATTATTGTCTTTTGTAACTTGAAAGTAATTAGAAAGTTGATTAGCATATTAAACACATTAAAATTATACTTTTAAAAAAATAATTTACTTGGAAGTGCACTTCTCATAAAGTATTCTTCTTGGAAAATAGATTGTTTGAAATCAAACAAGGCCTTTGTTTTCACCACCCAACTTTCCTAAGCATCTTAGTATTCTGGAAAATACTTATTTAGACCGGATTTATAATTACATCTTAAATCCTTTTTGTGTGATTTAGCATGTAAATGGAAGAATATTTAATTATTTATTCTATCTTTTTTGTGTATCAAAAACCTTTAATGGAAAGTGATAGTTGTTCCAGAAGTCGTACTATACTGTTATATAATGAGATCAAATTAAAATTAAAAATTTCACAAATTGGTCAATTAATTTTATAGTGCTTTTTTAAGTATCTCGAAGATTAAAAATGTTGCTATATGATTATTAATTATTTTCAAGCAATTTTTTTTTTTTTTTACATTGTTTGCTATTTGATGACTTTTAGTGATTAATCAATTTAATCATTTTATAATAATCACCATGTTAATTAGCCTTGCAAAATTACAGAAACCCTAATATTGGCTTATTATCCACTAGCAAATGAATAATTAAACTATCCACTAGCAAATGAATAATTAAACCTGGAAGGGGGGGGGAGTTAACACCAAATGATAATTCCAATCATTTAGAAAATTTTTAATTAAATTTATTTTTTTCAACTGAAGATATTATTGTACATAAGATAATTAACAAAGATCCAAAGATGGTACATTCGTATTTATATAATTGACAATGGGCAACAGAAATGTAAACAAATATAAGCAAAACAACACAGATTCATGGTTACCTAATCACTTCAAGAACAAGAGGCAACACTAAATGCTTATACTTAGAAAGAGAGTACCGCTCAATCATAGTGATAATACCAGGCCAACTTTTCCTTTAGTGATGTTCCAATTTTTCCATCACTCATTTGTTCAGTAATTCTTTAATCTCACTATCACACCGCCGGAAAAAGACGCTAATTTTCCTGGCCGGCCGGTAATTTCCGATTTTGTTCACCTCTAATTGCTCGAAATTATCAAACTTATCCAATTTAGATTTCATCAATTCTCCGCATATTTCTTCTTTTTTTGGAAAATGGACACTTTAAATTCAGAATAATTCTTTTAAATGTGAATTTAGGGATCTTTCTCAAATCTCATATTTTCAAAAACAAAACCCTTTTAGGATTTCCAAAAACTTTGCTTCCAATAACCCCCAACATGATCCCCAAAATGGGCCCATAAAAACTCAGAACCTCTACAAAACTTAATCAAAAGCATCTTCAAGTGAAATTTTTCACCCTTTGTCTTTAGGCCTTAACCATTTGTTAAAATGATAAAAAGAAATAAAAAAGTGTCCCCTTTGGTGTTTTCCTACCACAAGTAAAACAATCTACAGCCAGTCTTCCACAGATTTTGGAAGAGACGAAAAGCGGCAAAAATGGGTAGAAAAACCAATCTTGGAGAGGTAAAACTAGAAAATCAGAAGAATTCAGTATCAATAACAATACCATGTTCAAGAAGGAAAAGAACATGAGGAATATTAGTAAGCAAAGGGTGGTTTTCTTTAGGATTAGGAAAACGAACTCGGTTCATCAAAGCAAAGGTTAGTGCTTTTAACCAAGTTGTGCCTGATTTAGGAGTGGTAACAAGGAATATATCACTTTCTTGAGCTTGAAAATGGTTTTGACAAGCTATAACACCTTTTAATCTCCTAGTTGATGGATACTTAATCTCCTAGTTGATGGATACCAAAACCCCTGGTATTGAAGGATATCAGTTCCTAGCCAGCCCTTTTCAGTTGGTAGAGAGACTATAAAGTCTCTAAAATCTGGAGAGAGTTCTTCTTCTTGCAAGTAAGCAGGAGGAGATTCAAGTGTTTGCATGGTTGTAGTGAATTATGGACTATAGTAATTGTTTTCTTCGTGTTGTTTTTGGTTTTGGTTATGTATATATATAGCGATTCCCATTTTCAATATATATATAAATTACTATAGTATATAAATGAAAATAACTATTTAGTCCCTCAGTTTCAATCATATTACTATTTCATCTCTCATGTTTGGTAAATAAATAACTCTTTAAAAGTTTAGCTTCATTAAACTATTAGTTTTTCTGTCCAAAAAATACCAGTTTTAGGGGTTAAATATCTTCTACTGATTTTGACAATTTGGTTCTTCATTTTAATATAGTTTTACTATTTAATCTCTCATTTTAATTTATGGTTCTTTACATTTTAATGCATATAATTATATTAATTTATATTTACTCTATTAAGTTTTTAACTTTTGCCCCACTGAATTATTATTTTGCTGTATTGCCTCCACTAATTAGATTTTTTGGATCCGGCCCTGCTCACATTTGCAATATATATAAAAATTACTGTAATATATAATAGTAAATTACAATTTAGTATCTAAGGTTTGATCATATCACAACTTCCATCTCTCTTGTAATGTTGCTTGAATCGTAGAAATATTGATAATATTTTTTTATCTAAAAAATGAAAATATTATATACACACATAACCTAAGCGATTCTATAGAATTAAAACAAACCAACGAGATCCGAACAAATTTAGGTTAGGTTAATAATACAAAATCAGACAAATTTTTGTCTCTATGAATATTTAAAATTCAAGAAAATTATATTCTAAAGTCCCATTAATTTCTGCATTGTATATTGTAATCCACTCTCAGCTAATTATAGACACGCTAGCATCATCAGGTGTATATATATATATATATATATATATATATATAATATATATATATATATTAATTTTTAAATATATATATATATATATATAATTTTTAAATTAAAGAGCCACTAATTGTTGAATTATTGCATCCTCAAAAAATAAAAAATTGTTGAATTATTGCACCTTGTACAATTAATAAATGTTCTGGGGAAAGCATTTGTCTCCTTCCTGTCAATAGAAAAAGGAAAAAGCATCAAGATTTTTTCCCATTTTTTTATGTCCCCAACCAGTTATTATTATAAATTTTCTTCCATTGCTTGGATTTCTCCTTTCCTATATCTATATTTAGACATACATAATAAGTCGTGATTTAGACTCTATTTATTTCTGAAAAATTGCCAGACTTTATTTGTTTCTGAAAAATTGCTTATAAAATATTTTCCAATTAACTGATTTTCTGCAATTTAGTTGTAATATTTCCCTTAAAAAAATTAATTGTAATACTGAAAATTGTTATAAATAGAGATTTTCATAATTCAAATCTTATTTGTTTCTTACATTATAAAATAGAAATAATCATAATTTCATATGGGCAGCAGCGGATGCCTTTGTGCTTGAAGGGGTTGTATGGTTCATCTAAAGTTTCAAGAATTTTAAATTTTTTTTTCAAGTAAATTCATAGATTATATATTATTAATTATTTTCATGTAATTTTTTTTATATTAATTGCTATTTCATCACTTTTAGTGATTAATATGAGTGGCCATAAAATAAAGCATTTTGTCTACAAACTTATAAAATCACTAGCAAACGACCAAGTAAACAATTAGAAAATTTTAATGAAATATTATTTTCTTTTCAAATGAAGACATTATTGTACATAATAATTAACAAAGATCCAAAGATGGTACATTCGTATTTATAATAATTGACAATGCAACAGAAAATGTGAACAAATATAAGCAAAACAACAGATTCATGGCTACTAATACTACAAGAAAAAGAGGCAACATTATGCTTATACTTGGAAAGAGAGTACCCTCAATCATAGTAATAAAGCAGGCAACTTTTCTTTTGTGAGGTGGTCCAATTTTTCCAACATCTCTTTTGTAAGGAAATTCTTGTAATCTCCTATCTCACCCCGCCGGAAAAAGGCACAATTTTCCTCACCAGACGGTAACTTTCCGGTTTTATTCACCTCTAAATTGCTCAAATTATCAAAACTACACAAGTTTAAAATTTGATCGATTACTGTATGATTTTCTTCTTCTTCTGAAAATGGACACTCTAAAAATTCAGATAATTTCTTCAAATGCAATTTAGGCTCTTCTTTGAAATCTTCATATTTCAAAAACAAAACTCTTTTAGGGTTTTCCAAACTTTGCTTCCAATACCCTAAAACATGATCCCAAAATGGCCCATACAAACTCACACCTCTACAAAACTTATCAAAAACTTCTTCGAGTGAATTTTCACCTTTTTCTTTATGCCTTAACCTATTTGTAAAATGATAAAGAGAAACAAAAGTGTCTTTAGGGTTTCTACACAAGTAAACAATCTTACAGCCCAAGTCCTCCACAGATTTTGGAAGAGACACAAATGGCAAATGGGTAGAAAACAATCTTGGAGAGGTAAAACTAGAAAAATCAGGAGAATCAGTATCAATATATGCCATGTCCAAGAAAGGAACAAGAACGTGAGGATTATTAGTAAGCAAAGGGTGGTTTTCTTTAGGGTTAGGAAACCGAACGCGGTTCACCAGAGCAAATGTTAGTGCTTTTAACCAAGTTGTGCCTGATTTAGGAGTGGTAATAAGGAAGATATCATTTTCTTGAGCTTGAAAATGGTTTTGACAAGCTATAACACCTTTTAGTTGCCTAGTTGGATGCCAAAATCCTTGGTATTGATGGAGATGATTGGCGACCCAACCCTTTTCAGTTGGTAGAGAGACTATGAAGTCTCGAAAATCTTGAGACATTTCTTTTTCTTGCAGGTAAGCAGGAAGAGATTCAAGTGTTTGCATGGTTATAATGAATTATGGGCTATAATAATTGTTTTCTTTGTGTTGTTTTTGGTTTTGGTTAGGTATGTATATATAGTCAAATTCGAAAATTTGAATAGTGCACACTGTTGGTGATTTGATAAATATCCTTAATAAAAATTAACAATGTATTAAAATATATTTAAGTATAATTAATTAAAAGATTTGTTATTGTCATCTAAATTTGCATATTATGTGCAATATATATTTAATTAAAATATTTTAAGTGAAATATCTATTTGATTTTGTACAATTGAAAATCTTGCTGATAGTGAACCTAAAAAAAAAAAAAAAAATCTTGATTTTGACTCATTAAATACTTTAATTTATTAAACATTTTAACTTTCAAAATAATTTAACTAAATACTTCAATTTGTATAATCAAATCAATTAAATATCTAATATAGAATTAAAAATGTGAAAATTATTATTCTAAAAATTATGTTAATTACATATCTAAAAGTGCAGGTATATTTTTGAATTATTGCATCATGTACAGTTAATGAATATTTTGAACTGTAAAAGCATTAAGATTTTTCTAATTTGATTATGGCCCCAACCAGTTATTATAGTATTTTTTTTTTCTTTTGATTTCTTACATATCCTTTTCAGTGTATATATAATAGTAATAATACCATAACTAATAACCCATGACCTAATGATGTTTAAATGATGCTAAAATTGTTTGCAAGAGCTATGAGATTATTCATTCAAATCTTAGTTAAATCTAATTTTCAAAAAATAAAATAAAATTATTAAATAAAATTTGGTAATTTTTTAGATATAATTATGTACTTTTTAAAAAATATTAAACAAATGTATGATTTTTTTTTTCTATTGTTCACTTTAAGAGGAAAAGTTCGTTTAGCAAAATTAGCTATTTTGACAGTTGTTAGCTTAGCTATTTTGATACTTGTTAACTGTTTTAGTAGCGTTTCACCTAAATATTACACGAGTTAACTTTTCGCAAAACACTACTCTAATCTTTAAAAATTATTTCAAATGCTATATTACAGAATAGTTTTTTGATCAACACGCTAAAATCTATTCAAAAAATTATTGCCAAAGGGCCGAAGAAAAAGGAGAAATGGAATTAAATAAACCATATTACAAACAAACAAACAGCCACTAAATCCAATAATGAGAAATGCATAATTGAAAATTTTAAAAAAACACATGGCTAATACTCACAGACAACTTATATTGACACTGCTTTCTTGGCTTATTTTAATCTACATGGCATCCCATTTGTACTAAAATAATAATCAAACTTTATTTTAGTCCAAAGATTTAAAAAAAGTTGTTGAATGAAATATATTTTACTAATTTATCAATTTTATCTTTCAGTGATAAAATATCATAGAAATCCACAGAGTTATTTGGATTACCAAATATTATTCAACACCGACAGACAACAAAATCTAATAGTGATAGAAGCAAGCTGCTTTTTCCACAAACGCTGCTATCAAAAGTATATTAAGCAATGAGCTTTAATATATAAAAGAGGCTGCTTCACTTCACTAAAATATAAAAAATAAAAAACCCTATTATACCAAGTTGACCCTAGCTAACCGTGATCATGTCATTAAGCCGGTTCGATCTCCGGTCCGACTTCAAAAACATTGATCAGCACATTGGTGCTCCTTCTAAAGATGTTTAGATTTGCCCCTTTTTTACTATAAGTGAAAGATAGCTAAGTAAATACAGTCATCTTAGATGTCTAAATGAAAGCCTTGCACTAAAAACAGGAAAAGCAAAGGTTCACATTTATACTTACAGTTCAACAAGAGCTTTTCCCTTGAGGAACAGCCAGGCCGAGCGAGGAACTCTACCCAGTTCAGTATGTACATAAGCTAAAATGCCTAATTGTAAATAAACTTCCAGCCCCAGAAGTCAATTCTCACCTGTCTTTATTTCCAAGTCAATTTCATCACACATCGCATATTGAAATGCTATGCTACAACAATTATGAATTAAGAAGGCATCTTTGACATTACCCACTTGAGCCTCATGTCATGTCAAAAACTCTTTGAAAGCTTCGTACCACAAATGCATTTTTACTACAGCTTCTGAAAGACATTGCAGAGAAATACCGTTTCCTTATAAAAAGTTGCCAATTCTATTTTTCAAGCCATGAGCAGATTGTACAAAATGTTGCAAAAACAAACTAGTACTAAATGAGGAAGGCCCGTGACTTTTACAAAGAAGAAGTCCCATGGAAAAATGGATCCCTCCCAAGTGTTGAAACCATTCCCGTCGTGATCATGAATATCTTGTTTTCTAAACGTTTCCAGACGGGAAAAATTTCCCTACAGTGCAAGTAAAAAAGAAAAAAAAAAAAAGATTAACATAAACTTAGTAACTTCGGAGAAAGCGAGAAACAGAAACTTGAGATGAAATTACTTCTTAAGTCAATGTCAGACACACTCCACAAAAAGGAACTTGTATCACTGGATCCAAGTGTTGTGGGTCCCTCCGACATGTGGGACCCATACGCTTTGAAAAATAAAAAAAGAAAAATGAATTTTTTGGAAAAAAAAGAAAAGTTGTAGACGTGATTAACGCATTACACGGTGGACGCGTTATTAATGCGTCCTTTTCTCCTAACGTTTTCTCTCAATAAAACATAACAGAAAGAAGAAAAAAAAAATGTTGTGAGAGAATTATCTAATTTTAGGAAGGGTTTTCTAAAATTAAGAAAGAGAAAAATAGTGAGGAAATTATTATAGGGTATTTTTGAAAAACATTTTGAGTGCCACTATTTTTGTATTACTCTCCTTGTGTACCTACTATTTTTTAATAGCGGAAGAATCATTCGGAATTTATCTCGTAGACGTAGCCCTAAATAGTTGAGGATGAACCGTATAAATTTCTCTGTGTCACAATTTTAATTATTTCGCTGCGTAATTATTCTCGTAATTTTATTGTCGGAGCCCTAACAAGTGGTATTAGAGCTGAGGCAAGTGTTACCTCGGCCCAACACCAACCAGCTGCATATACTCTGATCCTCTTACATGCACACCAAAAAAAGCTGCAGAAAAACCTCAATTAGAAGATCAAGCAAAATAGCTATACTTGTTACTTAAAGCATAAGTGCAGGTTAATATTATATCAAGATTCATATAATTTTCAAAATACATTCTTAAAATATAAGTCCAGATGATTTTCATAATAGTTTCACTTGATTTAAAATGAACTGTATGTGTTAATAAATAAGATACTAAACTTGAGAATTTATACACCAATCAATCCCATGATAAGAATTTGAAATGAAAGGATATTTCAATTTTATATTTCGCTGGCATTATATGAATTTTCCAAAAATCACCTCCATTACAAACTTGTGGATATGCAAATGAACATTCATATAAATTGAATTTCCAAAAACACTGTAATTTGAAGGTGAAACCTAGCACAGAAATATTCCAGTCTACCCAAAATTATTTTCTGTTGCCTGTTGATACTAAATTTGATGAATCTGGAAGCAATACTAATTTCATGATTTAATCATCATTCTATCTATGCCCACCAGCATATTCAATAACCAATCATATTCACAACTTTGGCCAAGGTAAATTTGATTAAATACCGTTCTCTATTTTCAAGATGCTTTGAAGCATTGTCTCCATCTTTGTTTTCATATCAGAACTATCATCCATATGTGGGACAATAAGGTTCAGCTGCCTGTAGATTTCACGAACAAACCCACATATCTTCTCAGCAAATTCAAGCTCACCATCTGAAATTCGACCAATTGCCAACCGCATCAGCTCTCCAGTTAAATCTGCAAGCTGTACAATTACAATAAGCACCTTCTTGTATGCACACATGCATTTGCACAAGGACAAATACGTACAAAAATACTCGAAATAAAATGAAAAAGGACTTTATCCATGCAATACAGTGTACTTCATTCAGAATACCAATTTGACCATAAAACACACTTGTGTGTGCGCACTCCATTTTGGCTTTTAACAGCATGAACCTATTATTTACTTTTTGAACCAAAAAAAATGAATTAGATGACCTTTCAGTATGACAAAGGACTTAAATCTACATAAAAATCCATCAGATTTATCCACTAGCCGTTTAAGTCTATATGAAATCGTGTTCCGTAGATATTTTGCAATAAGTAAGACAAATAAAATCCTGGCTCAGAGTTTCATTTTACAAGAGCAAGTAAATCAGTAAAAAAAAAAAAATACACAGAATTACCCCCAAAATATAGTCAAGGATATTTATTTGCAAAGGCTCAAGAGATGGGTCACTAAGTGTTAATAGAGTAGCATTAATCTCATCCAGATTCAGAAGAGTCCCTGTTCGGCAGAATTTGCAGAATGTTGCAGCTTCAACATATTCTTGTACCTGCAAAGACCCAAGTTAAACAAATTAGGAGCCTACCTCTGGCCTTAAAAGGGAAAAAGACAAGGTCATTACTCATTACCCCAGGAGAATATGCTCGTCTTAGCTTCCAAAAGTCGGTCCCTTGCAGTTCTTTAACCATTCGAGACATATAGCGATCTGTTACAGCTGCTAAATCTTTTTCAGCCTTCTCAAGAACTTCTTCTCTGTTATCCTTACTCATTCTGTCATTACACAAGACCATAGCACCAATATATCAGTACAGATGTCAGATCAAAATTCAAGATTCAGGAAAATTAGCCGTCACAAAAACTTCTTCTCTGTTATATTTACTCATTCTGTCAGTACCAATGTAAGATCAAAATTCAGGATTCAGAAAGATTAAGTCCCAAAGTGAACCCGTCATGTATCATGTAAACCAAAAAAATGTCCACTCCCCTACTTGTAAAAACTAAATTTGATATGGAAAATTAGCATCTTGAAAAGAATCATTTGAAAGATAATACATATATATAAAAAAGCTGTTTGCTTATAACCTGTGCACTTGAAAGATGACCTTTTTGCTGTTCATGGTTACATCGCGACTTGCCTTTACCACTCTTTCCCGCTTTTCATTCTACAAGAATCCGTAAGACAATTGGTTAGGACAGCATAGTTTTAGTAGTGAATGATAAGAGGTGGATGAAACCATTAAAAAATCAACACCAGTAGTACCATGCATGCTTGGAAAGTGTAAATATTTTGCAGAGAATTTCCATATGGTAAAATCTTTTACAGTGCCCATTATCGAGAGCCTAGTCATGCATATGGTTCCAGACATCTTTAGCCAAGCATAAATTAGTCCTGAGCTTATATTTAAATTAGACCCCACTGTCTGTTTATTCAACTAGCTCCTTGAAATTAAAATTAACTTTCAAGTCTCAAACTTCAAAATGAACTCCATGACAAAAGCAAACACTTGAGTTTCTTTTTGGCATGAAATTTGCAATGTGGTAGAGTAAGTCTCACAACCAGATGATTTAGCAGTTCGTTTCTATCCCTGGCCTATTTATCATGCTTCATTTCATCTGTTTAGTCAAAACTCATTTTACTCAATAATCTTTTCTCCACTTCGACAATGCAATAAATTCTATTTTAATCTCCTGCTTAATTCTATTATGTAAAATTTTTGTCAACGTTTAGCACGTTATCTTAAAAGGTTTTATGTATAATCTCACCACATAACTCCCTCAAATGTTTAACTAATAAGTTGAATAACTGTCATAGGTGTCTATCAAACAGAAGTCAATACACATGGATTTTTCAAAAATATTTTGTTTCAAGCAACTGCAAAAAAATTGAATGAGCCATACATGAAAAAGCTAATTAACCTATGTTAAATTTCTGAATGCGAAACTATTATATTTGCAAAGCTAAATTTTGCATTTATTTATTCATTATTCCTTTATATCTCAGACTTGCTCTTTCTCTTTGAACCATTCAGTTTCTTCTTCGGTTTGCATTGGCCCATTATCTTCTTGATAAATATTCTGTGACTAAATTCAAAATCATTCACTAGGAGAAAAATTTATAATCATAAACATTTAGAATATAATTAAAGAGCAGCAAAACAACAATAACAAAGAAGAAGCAGCAGCTAATAGGAAAAAAAAAAAAAAAAGAAAAAAAAAAAAGCAGCAGCTAATAGGAAAAAAAAAAAAGAAAAAAAAAAAAAGAAAATTTTACAAAGGTTAAAAAAAAAAAAAAAAAAAAAAAAAAAAAGAAATTTACAAGGTTATTAAGATATTCTGCGTATTTTCCAAATGCATCTTTGAATGAGGACTCTGTGCTCATTGTCCTTGCTCTCTTAGCTGAGCTCGGTAACGCAGTACCTGCAACTGGTTTTCTATATTTCTTCAGTGACTCGTAAAAACTTAAACAGACAAAAGAAGAATATAAATACGAAGTTAGGGTTTTTATTTCCATTTCGGTGGATAGGTATAAGAGAGAAAAAAGATTACCTTGATCGAGACGGTGGGGTTTGGGCTTCGGAGCCATGAGAAAGATCCTATGGAGTAAACGAGCGCCGTACAACATCTACCTGTCTCTCTCCCCAAAACGACACGAAACGAAACGCCTCCTCTCCAAAAGTCGAATTTTTATTTATTTTATATTTAGACGACGTCGTTTTCAAACTTTAAAGTGGCTGGTCAGCCGTACCAATGGTGGACAAATCACTCCTTTCTTCGAGAATCTGTGGGCGCGTCAACTTTACTAGAATCCACAGAACCAGTGAAAATGGCTGCGTATCTTAATATAAAAGGAACAAAAAGAATAGAGACAGAGAACGAAGATTTTCATTTCAATTTTTATTTTTTGTTGAAGGAGAGAATATGGTGACTCTATTGGTGGCCACTACCAGAGATCCGGCATCCATCAATCCTGCCACCGCCCTCTTGGCCATGGCCGGATGGCAACCTGGCCATTCTCTTCAGGTTCTTTTGATTTAATTTTTCAATAATTTGGTCTACATTTTTTTTATTTCTCCGTTAATTTTTTTTTTTTTGTTGAAAAATCAAAATGAAGGAAATTAAGAGTTTTTGTAATCAACAAGTGAGGCTATTACAACACGACAAAAGCATTGTGGAAGAAGACGACTTGGATCGCCGGTGGGAGGAGGCAACCTGTGAGGTGGTGGATGAGGTTATCTTTTTCAGCAGACACACTGCCGTTTCAAACCGTCCTGCGCTTACTGTTCATCCGATCGGTATAAACTCTTTCTCTTTCTCTCCCTTTCCTTCTGTGTGTGTTATAATTGGAACTTTGAACCAAGCGTGTGTTTGTGGTTTTCATTATGCGCAGGAGTGCCTCATTTGCGCGAAGGAGATGTTACGCCCCAAGGCGGGAAGCCAGGATGGGCTGCGCCTCCTGATCCCAGGATGGGACCATGGCTCAGACTTTTGAAAAAAATTGCTGAGTCTCATAATTTAGTTCCAGAGTTTGAGGTACTTCATGTTCTTCTTCTTCTGTCTCTTTTTTTTCCCCTTAAAAGTTATTACCTTTTTGTAGCTTAGGTATAATTCATATATGGTTTTCACTAAATTAATTCACGCGATTTATTAAAATTGTTTTTCTCAAGTGTAGATTACTTTAGAGGGTACTCATCATGGACCAGTGACTACTAAGCCAACAATGTTCATTGAAATTGGTAAATTTCCTGCCATTTTCTTTTTTTTTTAACTGTATTTCTCCTTTGTTGCTCTTTGTGTTTGAATTTTTGTAATTTCAGTTGTAGTGAAATACTAAACAGAACTAAATACGAAAATAACAATGGCCCTTTTGTTTCAATACTCAAGGATGGTAATGCATCTCATGTGGTTGACATTTTGGATCTATACTAGTTAAATGGAGTTGCTTGTTTTCCTCTCAGTACTAGGTTTACATTGTTTTTCTTTCAAGTATGTAATAACTAGCATAATTGATTAGAACTTGGAAAAGCAATAACCTGGTAATGTGATTGAGTAACTAATACTGGGCTAACTTGTTATTTATCTATGGACAAAGATGACTTTTTTTATAGTCAGCACTTTTGTGAAAGTTAGTGCTTTGTTCTTATGCATTTGAAACCTTTTGTTCTTATTTGGTTGGTGCCTTTTGCTGGATAGGTAGCACGGAAGAGTACTGGAAGAGGCAAGATGCTGCTCAAGTCGTTGCTCTAGTTGAGTTTATATTCAGGGCTTTATTAAGATCTGAGCATCTGTCACTGGCTTGCAGTACTGAGATTTTAGCCTTTGTTTTTTCTTAGTTTTATTTTTGAATATACTTAATTTTATTTATTAATCTTGGGTTTTGGATCTTGCAATGAAATGAAAATCGTATTATAGAAAATAAATATTTTTAGCTTCGCCTTTCTCTTAAAGATTTTTTATTTATTTTATTCCTTTAAAAGAAAAGAATCAACCGAAAGATGTCATAAAAGCAATCAAGTTAAAGTAATTAAGGTGATTCCCATATTCTGAAGGTACTTTAATATATTTATCTATAATGAAATGTTGGTTTTACGTACCAAACATTGCTAATGTGAGACACAAGTTCAGAAGAGAGTATGGATAAAAACATTGTCCTGTTTTTTGACTTATGCATATGCACTATATGCAAGAAATCATTTGTTTCTCAGCTTTGAGGTACAACATTTGGCTGATGCCATGCTAGTATAGCAACCATATTACTAGAAACACTATTATCTTTCCTAATAAATTGATTTCATTTGTGCTTGAAGTTAGTTTGGGAAGGACTCGGACTTGGAGGAGCGACATCAGTTGGAGACTGGAGCAGGTAATAATGGTGTATCTCAGATGCTAATCATTAGTTTTTTCTCAAGTGATATACAGTAAGTCTCTGACATGAATAATTAGCTACTTGCTTAATATTGACAGATCAGTAGGTATTACTGGCTGTATTTTCTGAGATCCTCCTTTGCGTAATATGGATTTGCTTCTTGTGTAGTAAATATTTATTGTAAGCCCATGCTTCAATTGCGATGAACCTTTTTTTTTCTTTTCCTATTTCTTTTCTGTAAATATCCATTGGTACTTTGTAAGGAACTGCAATCAGATTTTGTCGAGTTGTATAATTTAATTTACTTCCCAATAATAATATGTGGTGGATTATTAAAACTATTCCCTGGTTCATGATGATGCTTCTCTAATCTTAGTTCTCATTTATGGACACCTAGTGCAAGTGACAAGAGAAGAGTACTCCTTGGAATTGGTGGTGGACACTACGCACCTCGGCATATGGATATAGTTTTGTAAGTAATTTGGACCTGTTTTCTTTACTGTCTTGAACATTCTACTTTTGCTACCTTTTCGCTTGAGTTATGAACTTCTATGTTCTAGATTGGTTTATCGAATTGAAATGAATATGCTAAATTATTTATTTATTTATTTTTTTAATTTAAAAATTCTGAAATTATCCGTATGATGCAAGTATTTTCTCCTTTATATTTGCAATAATTTTGTAGGTTGATGACATGCAGGTGTGCACCATTATCCAATTCATCTCAGTGTGCCCGAATCATTTCTCTGTTGCCTATATTTTTGGAGCACCACCTTTTTTCTTAGTGGTGTTACTTGTTTTTTCCATGTTTTTACTGACTAGCTAGCATACTTGCACGTGCTCAATTGTTAAGTACTGTTTCACTGAGTGAGTTCATTGTGTCCTTTTGTGTATAACAATAGAAAAGATGGCGTTTGGGTGGGACACCTACTTTCCGGGTATTCTATACCCATGGAAGATCCAGGTCAGACAAACAAGGGTACAAATGCAAAAGATATTGGTGGAACTTGGAGAGAAGCAATTAAAGCTGCATATGATGCTACTAAAATAGCTTTCCCTGGTGGGGAAATTTTGGCACATCTTGATCACAAGTAAGTTCCCTGTGGAAAAATTCTTGAATGGCTTAACGTACCTCTACAAGACCATGTTATATTATTTTAGCTGTAGGCTTCATGGTGTAGTTGGACAATGGGTAATGATAAATGCAAACAAAATCAAAAGCAAATTTATCAGTAATGAATGAGGAAAATGTTGAGCAGAATGCCTTAAGCTTACCAAATATTAAGTTATGGCCACCTGGGCTTGTGTCAATGTTCCAAGCCCCAAGGAGGCTGGTTAAAGAAAGCAAAAGGTGCTAAATCAGTGTTCTTTTCCATATAACCTTGAATTTTGAACTACTTATGCAGACAGTATCAAAATTGATGGCGACTGGATAGTTGAGGAATTCATTCACTTAGAAAATCTAGATTTCTCATTTCTTTTCAAGGGTTTTGTTGCAATGCTTGCAAGGACTTTGTTAATGGTGACTTCACAGTCTTGTTATATCCTCATACACTTTTTAAAAAACTTCCTTTAAAAAAAAAAAAAAAAAAATTCCCTTTCATCTCTTCTCTCAAATTTGGGGATAAGTAGTTCCATACTTCCATTCGATTGCCAGGCACATTGTTATCCAAACTTAAGCATTCTAACATGGCAGACACCGGAAGAAAGGGATATAAAAGTATCAATAACTTGTTTTATGTATAATTTAACGTTAGCACATTTTAATTATTTTAATCACATTGGAAACACTGGCACATGCACCATTTAGATTGTCTGTTATCCCATTCATCCTTGTTAGATGAATAATTTCATTACTAAACTTGATACAAATTACTGATTGCAGGAGTTTCAAGAGCTGGCAGAAAAATGCTGTTATTTCTTTTTTAGGAGAACAGAACATTAAAATTGGGAAGCCCGGTGATTTCCATTAATTGCAATTGGAAGCATGGGAGGACTTTTATTCTATAAACAGGTAAGCGTAAATCAGATGGCACAGCAGAAGATTTGAGTTATATGCACTTCCCATTGACATCCTATTAATTCTTTCTGCCAAGTGATTTATTATATGTAGAAGGTGGAATCCATTTGAAAGTGATATCATAAAAAAAATGTAAGCATTTTTTATCCTGGGTGCTTCATACATTTTAGGTAAACCAAGCTTTGTAATTTTGTAAAATGATCAGACCTTGTACTGCTAATCGCAATAGTATCAATATAATGGCGGAGAATATTATTATTTCTAAGCATATTGATTTACAATTCTCTATATACACATGTTTGACCTGTAAGGAACAAGTTTACACATTCTCGCAATGGAGTATCAAGGTATTATAATGCTAATAATTTCCGCATCTGTGAAGACGTTGAGCTCCCTTAACTCACTATTTCAAAGCAAATCTAAGGAAAACTTGCCAATATCTGTTCACCAATAATCCCCACAAGAACATAATCCATCTCTGAAGTGATGAAACCTTTTGTTGTCTCTTATGATTATCTCTCTTTGAACTACCTTTGATATTAACTTTGCAGCATTATGGCAATCTACACAAATTCGTAGATTCTTGAAAATCCTGAGAGTTGTACCTTTATTTGTCTTCAATAACCCAAAAGTAATTGCAAGTTTCTCACTGTGCCCTCTCAATATCTTAATCTTCTTCTCTTCCTCTACCTCATGAAACACAGAAGCTGTGTTAGGTTTATATCCAACTTTACTGATCTCTTTTTCTAACCTTCTCCATATCGACCGGATTTCTTCCGACTTTGGCGACAAATTGTCCCCTACAATGAAACTATATACATTACCTCCAAGTTCGATCCAGCTGCATCCAGCATCCTTTTTTAGGCCAATATCCTTCATCACTTGTCTCACTTTTCGCACATCGTCCCATCGACCCCATCTAGCATACAGGTTTGAAAGTAACACATAATTCTCCGCTTTCTTTGGTTCTAATTCTAATAACTTCAATGCAACTCTCTCTCCCATTTCCAGATTACCAAAACTTATGCAGGAACTAAGCAATGAGCTCCAGATTCTGCTGTCTGGTTGAACAGGCATCTTATCGACAAACCTTAGAGCATCATTGAATCCTCCAGCACGACCTAACATATCTACAACACAACTGTAATGCTCTAATTTTGGTTCTATTGCATGGGAATTCCGCATCTCCTTGAAATAGTTCAGCCCTTCTTCAACTAGCCCTGCATGACTACACGCTGTTAAAATACCAAGAAATGTGACACTATCAGGTATTTTGCCGACTTTCTTCATTTTCTCAAATAGATCTATTGCCTCTTTCCCATGTCCATGAACTCCATATGCAGCAATAATAGCATTCCATAATATCAAATTTTTATCTCTCAATCCATCGAAAACTCTTCGAGATTCTGTTATACATCCATTTTTTGCATACATGTCTACAATGGAACAACCAACGAAAACATCCTCGAGGAGGAGGGATTTTAATGCATAACAATGAGTTTCTTTCCCCAAACGCAAAGCTGATCGTTGTGAACAAGCCCCAAGCACACTCACTATAGAAATATCACATGGCTTAATTCTACTGGAAAGCAATTTACGGAACAAAGACAAGGCTTCCTCTGGAAATCCATTTTGTGAGTAACCAGAAATCATTGCATTCCAGGAAACTAAAGATTTGTTTTCCATCCCTTCAAACAATAAACGTGCAAAGGATAATTTTCCAAAATGTATGTAGAGGGATAATAGTGAGACACCAATAAACGGATCTTTTTCTAATCTATTTCTTACCACAAATCCATGAACTTCTTTTCCATAGTGCAGAGATTTCTGGTGAACACAAGCTAAAAGAAGACTGCAAATGCTAAACCAATCAGGTTCCAAGCCTGAACATATCATTTGAGTGTATGAGCTTAAAGCTTGTCTAGGATCACCATTCTGCACATAAGCAACAATAAGTGCATTCCAAGAACTCACAGTCTTCGTTTCCATACTGTTGAAAACACATTCAACAGAACTCAGCAACCCACACTTGGCATAGGCAGCAATAAAAGCATTGGCCACCAATTCATGGTATTGAAACCCATGTCTAATTGAATAGCCATGAAGTTCCTTTAAACTCCGCAATTGTGAATTTCCCAAACAAACAGGCATAATATTCAACAAAGTAACCTCATTAGCCTCTACGTTCCCTTGCATCTGCATTTTCCTCAAAAGATCAAATGACTTGTAGATATATCCTTCTTTAGATAAACCCCCAATCATTGTATTCCAAGAAACCACATTTTTGCTATTGGTCTTATCAAATAACAATTGTGCTTCAAACAAGTACCCAGACTTTGAATACATGTCTATCAAAGCATTGTTCACTGTTACCTCATTGCTCAGCCTTAGTTTCACAGCGAAACCATGAATTCCCATTCCCAGATCAACTTCTGCTTCTCTTGCACAAACTGGTAATACAGTCACCATTGTTGCAACATCAGGTAACAATCCTTCCTCTCCGACCAACATCTCCACCAACATATTAAGACTCTGACGAGAAAACCCATTTTCAGAAAACCCAGAAATTATTGAATTCCAAGAAACCAAATTTCTCACTGGCATACAATCAAACACTTCCACTGCTTCATCAATTAACCTACATTTTCCATACATTGCAACCAAAGCATTACCCACAAAAACATCAGAAACCAGGCCCATCTTTATTACCATTCCATGGATCACTTTACCTAACCCAGCATCTAAAACCCCACCACAAGCCTTTATCACACAAGGGAAAGTAAAATTATCAGGTTTAAACTCTGTCTCTCTTATCATTTCCACAAACACGTTAAGTGCATCAAAATAAAGTTCATTTCTAGTGTACCCACTAATGAGCGCATTCCATTGAAACAAATTCTTCTTCTGCAAATTATCAAACAGAAGAAAAGAATCCAAAGCAGACCCACACATGGCATACATTGTAATGAGACGGTTGTTAAGAACGCAGTCATTTCTATACTGACCATACTTTGAAACAATTTCGTGGATTTTTCGACCAGTTTCGATGTCTTTATTATGGGCGCAGGCTTGAAGCAGAATACCGATTGCTTGTTTTGTTTGTAGTGAATTGTAAGTAGCATTTTGTAAGTTTACCTGAAGAATGGTTAAGGCTCCAGTTAAATTACCAATTTCACAAAGATTAGTAATTTCTGGGAGAAATGAGTGACTAGTTAGGGATGTTAAACGAGTTTTAGCAGAAAGATGAAGAGATGCTCTTGGATTAAGAGTTGATTCAAGATAGTGGCTCCTACGCAATACTTGATTGGTCTTATAAAAGTAAGAATGTTTTTGACTGGTAGTAAGTGATAGTACCACTAAACCACTATTATAGAGTTGTTGCAGAGAGCTCATGGCATTCTCTCCTCCTTCCTCGTTTTCCGCTCTGCTTCAAGTTTATTTTTGCTCATATTCATACGGATAATTTATATATTTGGCGGCCAGGGGGTGTGCAAACGGTTCGGTCCGAACCGCAAAATTGAAGTTAATTTTTGTTTGAAACCGAACCGCACCAGAGTCGAAGCCAAAATTAAAAACCGAATCGAACAAGGAAAACAATTCTGTTTTTCGGTTTTTTCGAGAGTAACCCTATTTGGTGCACTTTGTTTTTCTGCTTTAATGTTTGAATTTTATTTTTTCTTAATTAACAGTTTAAATAAATAATTTATTTTCAAATAAATATTTTTATTAATTTTATTTTCGTAAATATTTATGTGATCTATTACATAAAAATAATTTGTTAGTTTTCAAGTGAAAATTACTCACTTTTTCAATGAAAGGACCCAAGAATTTGAAGCAGAAGTTAAAAAGATTGCATAATAATTTCTCGTACATATAAATATGCAAATATTAATATTAAAATATAATTTACTTGTCCAAGTGTATTTTACCCTTCAAATATTCAAAAAGGAATTGACTCAAGTAACTATGGATTCCATGTTTTTGAGATTTAAATTGAGGATTTAAAGTTAAATAATCTGAGGACCAACTAAATTATTAGATTTCATTTTCTTTTTGCTTTTCTATAAGACCAATGTCATAGCTCTAAACCTCTACCCCCTCTTTTTCCTCGATCAAGGTAGACTCTGAGAAAATAACTATCGATCTTTCCATGACTAGGAAATTATGATAATTAAAACAATGAATTTACAGAATTTTCAGCCAAAAATATTGTAGACAGTTGATGATGATTTAAGGTCAGAGGGAGCTGAGGTAATCTTTTATCAAACTTAAAATTGGGTTGGCATAAGAAGATTCCTCCAATCTCTGGAACATGATTCCATCCATTCGAGCTTGAACTCCATCTGCAAACGTTAGGTCTTGTAACAATTCTTTTAAAGTTCTATCTACTCCTGCTATAGAACTCCCTATGCCACTTAAAACCTCTGGCAATGTAGGAGACGGTCTTGACAGCTCAACCACAGTTACCTGGACAGTTAATTGAAGGTGTCAAGATAGGTCATATGGAAGATAGGAAAAATGCGGTTGCTTCTTCCTGAATGCAAATGCAAAAATCATTTGATTACGAAAAGCTAGTTCTCACATACAGACAATTCTCACTGATCAACTACAAGTAAGCTTTGAGTACATCAACATTCTTTGCTCAAAGAGAATCAAATTTAGTGATCAACATGAAATATAAGGAAAGGTTAATTAAGTCAAAACTAACCTCTCTGTCTTGTGGAATATTGGCCTTCTGTTTCGCTATGGCGATAGCACGAGAAAGCCCACCAATGGCATCAACTAAACCTCGTGAAGCTGCATCTTTACCAGTCCAGACTCTACCCTGTGCAACCTCTTCCATCTTTTCCACCTGCAAGTAACGATGAGAAATTCTGAGTTCCATTTTCCCATTCCTTCTTCTTATTCTTCCTCTTTTTTTGCTCCAGAAAAAGAAAATTTGTATGGTAAAACAAAAATTACAGGCATTGATCTCGAAAAGGCTGCCTTGTCTCGAAATTGTTTATACGCATGTTGAGCAGACCTAGCAAAAAGGTCTGCTTCATCTGGTCTGGAAAAGCAACTCCGGTTAGTTTCCTTCAGGTAAACATTGCAAATGTAAACATAAGCCAAAAAGGAAATGCAAATTTAGTAGCCATATTCAATCGATTAAAGAAGCCTTCATGACAACAAATTCAGGCATGACATCCAAAACCACAAACCATGAAATCCCATCTAACTCATGTTTTGACCCACAGTTTAAATTTTGGATGCACAACTCTGTTTGAAGACTTGTATCAGTATATACGACATGTAGAAGGCCTCTCACCTCAAAGGTCGTTGTTCAGCTGCAAGGAGCTCAGCATATTTACCCCTTGATATAATCTCCTTGTTGAAGCCAATCTTTTCATATAGTTTAGCCAAGTTAAATTTCCCTGCAACCAACCATTTTCTAAGGAACTGAGATTAACAAAAAAAACAGAAGGTTTCATTTAGCTGCTTAAAAGAAGTTTTTTTTTTTTTTTCTTTTCTTTTTTGGTCCCCTAATTTGTCCCACTGATAAAGTAACTTCTTCATTGTTGGCTAATCTAAACACAAATGGAACTTAATTCTTCTTTACTTTTTTCCCTCCTCTCTTGGGTGCCTATTCTGCTCTCTGTCACAATATTATTAACATATTTACGCAAAATAAAAGAAACGACCATGTATTTACACAACATACATAAAGAGATTTATGATTTAGAGTTCACCTGTAACAACTCCAATAGAGCCAGTTAGGGTTAAATTTTCTGCAACTATAGTCCCTGCTGCCATTGCCATGTAGTATCCTCCACTTGCAGCCACATCAGACATCGATGCAATCACAGGTTTTTTTTCAGCCAAAAGTCGGATTTCCCTCCACATTCTGAGTGTGATTAAAAATTAAAAAAAAGGCAATTAATAGATAACTCAATTTTATTTTATTTTCCTTTTCTAAAGCAAAAACGAACCAAGTATCACATTCAATCTTAAAACTTCCATACACATATTTGAATGCCAGATTGGAGGCTTAATGCCAGGATTTCACTGTTTCCCCATCTCTAGTGTATAGATTTTAAATTGGCATTACAAAATACAAATTTTAAATTTGTATGGTTACTAAGAAGATTTCTTCCATAAAAGCGTCATAATCATAGCCATATCCTCACAGTTGTTAAATTACAATTCGAATTGTGAATAAAAGTCCTCCCAGGGTTGAAGGTTCAGTACTAATTCTCAAAACAATTATAAATGACACATACTCATATAGAAGAAACAAAATACAAATTAAAAAATGAGTTTTAATTTTTAACTAACATTGAACAAGCGAGGTACTTGCTTTTTAGTACATTATATTATAGGCCTTTATTTTTATATGAAATGATAGTTCTTAAAACATATATCATCTACATGCAAAAAAAAAGAGAATATTTTCATGTTAGTTTAATAGGAAATGTATTTGAAAGTTAAATTCCATATTAGACAGCCATGTAGAGTAAGGCAAATAAAATTCTTCTTTCCAAGTATGTATTCACTCTCGCTTTTTAAGAATTTCACCAACCAACTAAAATATTTCTTCCGAGGACCTATGTATTTTCACATACTATATTATCTTCAAAATAGTAAAATTTCTATAGCTTATGTTATCCTCAAAATTCCAAGGAATTAAACAGATATATGGATTACTATTACACTTTATCTTTAGTTATTAGTCGTAGAAATACCCCTTTATTATGTAGTGATGAGGAAGAAGAAGGAAAAGAAAAGAAGGGAAAAGATAGAAAAGGAAAAGAAGTGGGAGAGAGATATGGAAGGAGGAGCAGAAAAGAAATAGCTATAGAGTGAGAAGGAAGAGATGGAGAGAGCAGTTGATGAACTGGAAATTATAAGACATGAATTCTCTCTGGTTTATTTTATGAATCATGAGAATTTAAAACTGGATTCAATTGAAAAGTCCTTGCGGTGAATTGAATCGTAGATTTACCTATCATTTTGTTGAATATCGAGTTCATATCCAATTTGAATATTTCACGCCCAAATCTAAGCAAAGCATATTGACAGCCAACTTGTTCTCAGAAACAGCAAATCAAGTTCCTCCTCCATCAATCTTGGACAAAGGAAGGAAGTTGAGGAGAGAAGAAAAGTTGGGGAACCAAAGGGGAACGATTTATCCTCTTTAACCACTTTCACATTGAATTAATGACATAGAAATATCAGGTAGTTTATCAACAATAATATCAACTTTAATCATTAAAGAAGTCTTCATAAAACATGGCACATTAAGGAACACTTACAAATCAGAAGCAAGGGCATCACCTCCAGGGCTGTCAATCCGAACAATAACAGCTTTATATCTTTTTGACTCTAGAGGAAATTAGAAAAGTATTGAGAGAGACAGAGGAAAAAGCATAGAAAATAATTAGAAAACAACAGCATTTCTGGGACAGAAAAATATAAACACCAAAGATGCAAAGAGCTAAATCAGTAATAACTAAAAGCTCATACAACTATTTTGAACTTTCTTTCCTTGTTATTACTTTTTTTTTACCTTTCTTTATTTCTTTATTTATTCACTTATTAAATATGTTATAAAAAGAAACAGTTTTGAACTTGGCAAGTCTCAGCTAACACGCAGCCTTTTAACCCTCATCTTTTCTTGTGTTCATTCCCCGTATCTTTATGTGCTAACTGATATCGTTATAGTCACAAATGGTACAAACAAAAAATATTTTAGCATTTTTCTTCCCCTAACCAAGATCCCAAAAATATCTTGCTCAAAATATTGCATAATCTCTTTCTCAAAAAACGACCAAGTATCTCTGGAAATGAGGAAATTGTGCCAAAAATTGACAACGGTAGCAAAACAAGAATACATGTTTGGATTAATGAAAAGAGATTCATGCGTCCGAGTATACCTCTTACTTGACGAATCTTCTCAATGAATTGCTCCCCAACGATACCAGAACTTGGTAAACTTAATGGACTCCGCACACGACTAATGCTCCCAGATGCTCTGACCACAGCTATCTGGTCTTGACCACCAGTTATACCAAGTGTCCAATTCCTAACTCGCGAGTACTTCCTGGATACGGGATGGAAGGACATAAGCAAGTGAGTGAGTAACAGATAGAAGATGCAAATTTCTCATATAAACCAATTTCAACTAGAAATAGGAACATAGTACATATTTTTAGTTGTTCATAGAAGAAGATCCACGCATGTGACTTCAAGTGGAATTACAGAAGGATTTTGGAACCTTCTTCCTGTATCAATTACTCGATTGTTCAAGCCTTTTGTATGGGGAGAATGCAGCATACAGCAAGTACATCTCCCACATTTGCAGATCTAATCTAAAATTAATACTTGAGTAAGTTTTTTGCATTGGAAAAATGGGGAAATATGTGAAGTTTGATCAACAGAAGCTAGGATAGTCCCAGGAATGAATCAAGAACTAAGCCATATGACACAGCCAATCCAAAATGCTAACATATTACATCTCCTTTTCTTTTTGGGCACACTGGAAAATATCTTACATTTGCAATTTGGAAAAAATGACTGATAATTTGCAATTCTAATTAAAGGTTATCCAGTTTAGTAGATACATAAAAAATGACAGCTTCAAGAAGATAATATGCTCATATAGACATGGAAATAAGGCAAATGAAGAGAAATTGACTACCCGTAGTCAACCATAGGAAGAATCTTATCCTTTTGGACACTGAGTTTCTCTTTCAGCATGGAGATAACCTGCAGGTTAATATATCACTGAGACAATATCCAAATATTAGCATGCAGAAACACACACACAAACATATACACATTCACATGCCATTTCCAGATTGCAATTTTAAGGATACTGTCTTCTTAGAAGCCCCGTTTTATATTTATTGGAAAAAGTCTATAACAAACATATTCGAACGAGCAACATGAATTGCCACTCTCAGAAATTTGAATGAAAATAACACAGGAGTTTTGGGAATCATTGATTACCAGGTATTGTGAACTTTTTCATTTAGATTTTAAAGGAAAAATCATTACCATAAGAATCAAATATTGCAATAGGGGACAGCTTCAGCATATATTGGTTTGCAAATGTTGATGCCCAAGTTTAAATAAAAGTCAAAATACATTTCTCTACCTCATCATCATAGTGTATATTAGTTATCAAGCCTTCTTCTTTCAGCCTCTCTACTTTGTAGACTCCTTCATTGATGAAGTTCTCAATGTCTTCTCTCTTTTTTCCTACATAGATTTTCAAAGACCAATAACAATATTTACTGCTATAAGATTGAGCAAAACTCCAATACCAAAAAGAACCTTTTGTGGAAGAAATGCAATCCAGCCAATTCCCATAAATGTTATCAAGCAACGCTGTTAGCATCTCACAATTTTCTTCAGACATAGTTTTCCGCAGAAGTTGATCCCCAGCACTTTTGTATTTACCAATCCTTTGAACTTCTGGTTCAACTCCTACTTTATCAAGAACTCCTGAAAAAAAAATTTCCATGATGCCCAAGCACAAATATTTGTAATTTGTAAATTACATCCATTTTAGTTACCAACAATCTCTAACAATGTAAAATTCAAAGGAATTTCTCTATAAATCATTATCTCATTTGTAACAGATGTGAATAAAAAACAGCAAAGCCCTACGCAGTAGGCAACAAAAATTTTTTTTACAACCATATGCAAGATGGAAAAGCACTCAACTGTAATGCTCCAATGTAATGCATTCAAAATTCAATCATTAATATATATGATGTAAGCAACAGAATATGTTAATACAGTAAATGCTCCAATAAGATTTCTCTCTCTCTCTCTCTCTCTCTCTCTCTCTCTCTCTCATATAAACACACACACAATGTAATCCAAGAAGACCTCAGAGGCAAGGATTCTTGAAACTTCTTAAAATAGCTCCCAAAATTTTCTGGAAGCATCTAATTAACCCTCTTCTTATCTAGCTGGCGGCAGTATTTGGTAATCTAGTAAACACAACTCTCAGAAAAGCATATCTACAAGTAGAAAATAGCTTTATTCCAAACTGGAATCTGGAGCCATGATTAAGGTTGGGGCGGTAAACATCACCCAACTATTCCAGAAGAACAAGCATAGTACAGCAACCAGTAGCTAAGAAATATCCCTCAAAGAATGTTTTGAGCAAAAGTCTGAAAGGCCGGATTAAACTGAAACGAAGCATTTGATACTTCTTTCCATTAGGAGGCTTGGAGCTAAGTAAATTTTTGTGCACTTGGAGTTCATATGACAAAAAAAAAGGTGAAAAGATTCCCATTCTAAGGCTATCATTCTATAATTTCTAGCATTGATACAGTTGCAGCCTAGTAAATTATATGTTGAACGGAAACAGAAAGGTGGAAGTGCGGAAATATGGAAACGGACATGGGGAAACCGTATTTTAAAAAATATAGGAAACGAAAACATGGGTGGAAACGCGTAAATATGAAAAATATAGGGTTATTTATAAATATAAAAAATAAATTACAATAAACCATTAAATATAGTCAACAATAAGTCCAGTCCAATCAACATTTAATCATATCCAAAAGAAAAAAAGAATTTGTTTACAATTTCCATACTCGTAAAAAATACATGTTTTTTCAATTTATATTTAATTTATGTATTTGAGAGTTTCCAGAAACGTATTTTCTTAGAGCGGAAACGTGTTTTTAAAGTTACCCAATTTATGGTTCAAAGAGAATTTCCTTGCAGAATATTATTATCAGTAGATTTTCAACATAAAATTATCTAATAGCTTGGGCAATTACTAGACTAACCTCGAAGGAATGATGCTTGAACCGTCAATCCATACAAAGAAAAATAAGCACTTGGAGGAACATATATCTCATGGCAGGCACAAGCAAGATAATACTCTTTCTCTCTACAAGCAGGAATATAGCAAACAATGAATTTTCCTGCAATTACCACAACATAAAAATAATAGTTATCACCATGCCATCTATTAAGATAGTGTCTAGAAGAATTGGGCAACACAGAATGAAATACTCAAACCAAACAAAGAGATTATCTATTTGTATGAACCGGCATCAAATAGAAGTGAAACAATAATCAACATTATACAATAAAGGATATAAAATGTCCTAAAAGGTCCAGAAAAGCCAGTTACTTCCAAAATAATTTGATTCAGCTATAACAATTAACAAAGAGTAATGGTTTGGCCAAGGAACGCATGAAAAGAAAGTGCGATAAGACATGTGCTTTTAACTTCTAAGAAATTCAATTCAAGCCTACCTGATTTCTTGAAATTTAAAATGTATCTCCGAATCTCTTCAACTTTACCCCACCCACAATTCAAGGGCTCAATGTGGAGATAAATACCAGAAATACGAGGATCATAAGCAGCTTTTATAAAATTCTCACAAATTTGGGGTAAAGATAGTCCTGAAGAGAAACGGCTCTTTAGCTGATCAGATATCTGAACATTAAAAACAATATACGAAACTTCAACTTCAATAAAAACATTTAATCAAATTCAAAAATTCATATTATAATACAACTAAATCGAGAGAAATAAGAAAAGGAAAACCTGGCCGCGCAATTTCATAGTCAAAACGCTGCCTTTCCGAACGCGCTCCCAAGGGAATGCAATCAACATACGAAGCTTAACAAGAAAACGCTTCCAAGCTCCAAATTCTTTAAACTCAAATTCTCCAGTTGGGTAATCTTCTTGAACTCTCTTAACGCTTCCATCTTCTGAGCCGGATTGTTTCTTCTCTGCTTCTTCTTTAATTTCTTCTGTTTTAGTATCGGAGGAAGAATCGAAAGCCCGAGCGGATAAATTTCTGCAGCGAAGAATTGGAGAAGGAAAGGAATGGAGAGGAGGAGAGCTGGAGATATGGCTTTGGATGTGGTTAACGGTGGCGGTGACGGTGGCAGTGGTGGATGGAGGAGGAAAGAGAGAGGAAGAAAGGTGGAAATTAGGTTTAGAGAGAATTGAAGTGATGGTCCGGCGATAGACAACTGGGGTGAAATTAGGAGAGTGAAGGAGAAGTAACTTAGACATTTTTGAGAGCGAGCTCAGCTTAGCTTAGGTTAGCTTCTTCTCTCTCACAGAGTGGCAGAAAGAAAGACGAGAAGAGAAGAGAAGGATGACGAGGTATAGTTTGGTCCACGTCAACACACTCTTGGGCATGACAGTGTGCCATGGATTTGAATATAGATGACGTGTTTCCAATAAAAAGGACCGCCAATAAAAAAATAAATTAATATGTTTAAGATAATAATTTTGATATTATTTAAAAATAATTTTTACATTTAATAAATATGAATATTTTTGAGTTAATTTTTTATACTAGCGTTAAATTTATTTCATATATTTTTAAAAAATATTTTTTCTTCCAAAAAAAAGTTTTTATAGTAGTTTATTATATGAAAAATGTTTTAATTCTATTTATCCAATTTTGATTAAGAAAAAGGTTTTATCCTTGTATAAAAAAAAAAAACCTTGTATAGGAAAAAAAAGGTTTTAATCAGTATTTATTTCTAGTTAGAGCAATGAATAGTGTGATATACTATATATAGTATAGTATATATATAATATAATATATATTTATTATTTATAATTTGACCCAGCATTTATTTATAAAATTGAATTAAATTTGCTTTTCAACATTTGATTTAATTTTAAATTGAATCAGAAATCTTTTTTAATATTTTTTGATTTTTATATATATAGAACTTTCAATTGAACCACACAACAGATTATATTCTTTATCAAAGACAAACTTAAATTAAAATTTTTGAAAATCAAATCAAATGTAAAATTCAACCCAGCGAATCCATTCAATTTGGTCAATTTTTATCATTTTTATCAGTATCGCCCTCAATTTCTAGGCCTTCATATATAATTGACCACATTATTTATAAAATTGAATTAAATTTGCTTTTCACATTGATTTAATTTTTAAATTGAATCAGAATCTTTTTTAATATTTTTTATTTTTATATTATAAGAACTTAATTGAACCAAAACAGATTTAATTTTTTATCAAAACAAAAACTAAATTAAAATTTTTGAAAATCAAATCAAATTAAATTCAACCCACGAATTCCATTCAATTTGGTCAATTTTATATTTTTATCATAGTATGCTCAATTCTAGCCTTCCCATTCTTCCTCCTACAAATGGAAAATTTTAGTTGGATACTTGGACTTGGTTATAAAATCATATGAACAAAGGAAAAAAAATCTTTGGGCTTGATCCATCCCTTGAAGGCCTAGGCTTGCATTGTAATGCTATTAACTCTGGCCCAATCCAACAACAAGCTATTGAAGAAATGCTAAATTCCTAATTAATGCTTGAATATATGGGCAGTACTAGAATTTCGATGAAGCCCAATCATGATGGGCTGGGCCTTGAATTCTTTTGCGTCTCGTCTGCTCTAGAGTCTGTCTTGATATGTAATTATGTATTGTACAACACAAACAAATAAAATATCAAGAGAGTATATATTTTGATTATGAATAATGATGTTCCTGCTACACATGGATATACAACTTCCCTGCAGACAGGTGGTGTTAGATATGGGACCCCAACATTCCCTTTCTATTAGCTACCTGAAGAGACATATCTCTTTATTTGCAATCCTTTTTTTTTTTTTTTTTTAAAAGGCTAACTATGGATATTTGAAGTTTATGAATTTAGGTAATTAAATATTAAGTAATTTAATTTATTTACTAAAAGTTTGATATTAAAAAAAAAAAAAATTCTATAGAATAACTAAAATCTACCCGGCATTCACAGTATTGGTTAACTGTAAGTACATATAAGACTCACAGAGTATGTATTTGACTCAGCTTGACTTTTGTTTTACTGTCCTAAATGCAAATTCAGACATGCTACCTAAAAATTGAATACTAATGTGATTTAATTTATAACATATGTTGATGTCTTGAGATATTGAATTAATGTTCTGAGAGTTGATTCTCATATAAATATTTTTTGAGTACGAAGTGTACATAGACATTTAATGATGGAAAAAGATGGATACATATAGTTGGAAATTTATACACAACGACAATTTGGTAGTTAGAAAATTAATTAACATGCACAATCCAACGCTGCTAGACCGGGTCCATAATCCAATTATAGATAAATGAGAATAATATTTTTTTAAAAATCCTTCCTGTTTTATTTTTTTTTTCAAGTACATGTGTATGGTTAGCTACACTCATTTCAATAAAAAAAATTTTATTTTTATTGATTTGATGTACGGATGAGATTATAAACTCAGTCTAGATTAATAAATGCCATATAATACGCGTGAATAGATCTACGCGTCAAATCAATTAAAAATGGTTTTTTTTTAAATGTTACTGTTTTATTTTTTTTTCTAGGAATATTTTCATTTATTTTTTTTTTTAAAGTATTGAGGGAAGGGGAAGAGGTTTTAAATCTAGATCTATTGTCAGATCGTATATACATTTATCATCATGTTATGCTTTTTTTGCAATACTCTTATTTAATTTAAATCACTATTTATAATCGATTTGGTGTATCGATGAAGCTCATTCACTTATACATGATTTGAAAACGTTACTTCTTTTTCATGAAAAAGAAATTTCACTTCTTTTTTTATGAAAAATTATGTTTTTTTTTTAAGAAAATGCCTTAAATGTCGAGACTAACATGAAAGAAATATTTTTCTAAAAATAAATAATAGGAACATAGGGTAAAAGATCAATAATAATTATTAAATATTAATTCCCAACAAGGATAATATTCTAAAGAAAAGAAAAATGAACTTTTATAAGAGGCGAATGATAGGGTTGGCCCTCCATTTATATGTATCATTGAATAATAATAATTTAAAAGAAAAAGGCAATTATGAAATTATAATTAAGATAGGGCTAATAATATTTGCTTTGATTTTTCTGACAAAGTGGGTGAATATACCCTTCTGGTTTGTGAAAAGTAACTCTTCTTTCATAACTACATATAACTATAATGGACAAAAATTAATAAACATTTGCCAGACAGGATAGTTATTGATAAGCAATTATTTTGCTGAGGTTATCTCTATATACACATAGTTGCAGGCTGCCATTTCTTTGAAAATGTTAGAAATATTTATAAATTTTTTAATTTAAATAATTATTACCGCTCATAAGACCTGACATTTCAATTTGATAATGCATATGGTATCTTATTTTCAAGAATAACCATGTTGATATCTCGATAAATATATGGAATTTTTGTATATATACATTAAGGGTCTTTTCGGGTAAAATTAGCTATTTTAATAGCGTTTAGCAGTTAGTTATTTTTAATAACTTTTCATAAAAATGCTAAAAGTTAAACGTTAATAGCTTTTTATAAAATGTTAAAAGTTAAACGTTATATGAATTAATTTTTTATAAAATATTATTTTAATTTTTAAAAATTAATTAAAACACTATAATAAAATAATATTTATTAAAAACTATTTAAAAATCTGTTGAGGTACTATGCGTCAATTTCACAAAAGTTTGGCAAGGAAATGACAGAAAGCCAGCTAGTAGTTGAGTCCAAAATCCAGTCTATACAATATACAAGTCTTGTATGACTCGACAGAGTCATTTTGCAATTAGAAAATGACATTGTCATATTCATTGGGATGTGAAAGCCATGTCCCCCCACTATTATATTTGGCACTTTCAACCCATGAAAGTGATATTTGCATACATAAATATTATAGTCACATGCCCCTGTACTATTAATTAATTCCCTCTCTTTTTATGTATATATATGTGTTTATCAATCTCTTGTGCTTCCATCCTCTTTAGGTGAAGCCATCACTAGCTGTTTTGTGTTACATTGTTCTAGCTAGTGCTTTGTGTGTGTCTTCTTCAGATTAATAATAGCACCTTCTTGTCACTGTCAATTACAACCTCCAACGATTTTGTTTGTCGCAATTGATAGTTGATCTGCATTCAATAACGAGTCAGTTTTTTCTTATCAAAATTGAATGATTTCACCCTAGATTTCAAACATTTGACTTTATAAATAAAATTGTCTTTGATATACAGTCTACTAATACTTATATCATTAGAACAAAATAAGCCTAGTGGGCAATGTATTTAACTTGTGGAATGAGCAAAGAAGAGCGCTTATTTATTTAATTTCTTTTTTTCAAAAATTAGACATGTAGTTACAAGCTTTGGATAGCTAGAAGCTATGATATAAAGCAAAACGGCCAAATGTTTAATTTATCATTAAAATTTACGCAATTTACCTTACGACACTCTTAAGTTTACAGAAGATCTATAATGTAAAATTATTTCATTTTCATAAGAAATATATAATTATTATTGAAATATAAATATATTTTTCGTAAACTTAAGAGTGACATGGAGTAAAGCGTGTAAATCTCGAAGGCAAATTTACGCATCAAGCCAAAGCAAAACACAATTTCCTCTATTACCATGCAATGCAAGAGCAAGAGGAGGGAAGAGTTTATCATTATTGAATGTTGTTGGGCCAGGGCATGTAGAGAATTGTCAAAATCTAGGCTAAATTACTAAAATCATCGTTACCCCACGTGCATGGCCATGTGTCCCAAAGGTCCAACCCCTGTCTACCCCACTTCTTTTTTGCCACGTGGATGGATTGTGTTATACAAAACAGATAATTATATTTGGTTGGCTTATATTTAGATTTTGCTCTTTTCAGGTCTTGTACATGTCATTTGTACCCTCTCCTTCTTGCTTTTACTATTAACTGAAGTTTCCTTATAAAAGCCAAAGCAGATGGAACTATTAATTATTACTGATTAATCTAGTATTTTTCTATAATTATAAATTCAAACTAAATTTGTACATTGATGATTAACAAGACTATCTGATTAAGTAGGTGACAACCACTCAAAATTTTTATTTTTCTGAAATTAAATGCAAAGAACATTGACTTGACATTAAAGAATAGTCCTCTATTTTTTCCAATGTAAATGTCATCCAAACTTTGAATTAAATGATCAAAAAGCTCAATTTTTACTAAAAAATAAAATAAGACAATATTTTTTAATACTTGTAACTAATAAATATTTTTTAGATGTTTTATTTTTAAATCAAATGGTTTTTATTAATTAAAAATATTAAAAATTATTGCTTTATTTGATTTTTGGTAAGAATTATGTTTTTATTCATTTGGTGCAAAGTTGGAATGGTAATTATAGAAATTAAAATTTATTTTTGAGGTAAATTTTATATTTACTTCAAATTTATGAGGCAAAATGAGCAACATTATTATTATTAGTACTTCTCAATATGATTTTACATAATTATTAATCTAGCTTCATCTTTTACGTATATATATATATATATATATACCAATCAATACCTATCTCATGCAGATTTTACATATATGTATATGTGAGAATGGACTCATAATTAACTATAACTTCTTGATTCAAATTAAATCCTACAACATCTAAAACCAGTAATTGGAACATAACATAATAACAAAAATAATCACACACACATATATATAATAAGTTTTAGCCTAGCTAGTTTGAGAATGACTCCAATAATTAACTAAATGAATTCATTGATTCAAAATTAAAATCCTACAACATCAACAGTAATTGGGAACATACATAATGGGAACAAAATAATCACACACACGATATATATAATATGAGTTTTTACGCCATAGCTATTTTATATATATAGGTATATATATAGTATAATATATAGTATATATATATTTTTCCTGGCAATAACAATACCAAAACAACAACAAAAAAAGAGG
>NW_023591185.1:0-97481 GCF_014843425.1 Jatropha curcas | reverse complement strand
TGGATGGGAACATTAGAAAACCTTGGATTTTCTATATTGTGATTTGACCAAAGTTCTAATCTGTCCTTCTTAATTCAGTGTTCTAATTCACAATTTGAATTATCAATCAGTTTTTCTAATGTTGCTTTAAATCTTTGTGAAGCTGTTCTAATCGCAAAAGGTTGTCTTTCCACAGAGTTATTACTTAAAATTGCTAAGCTTTGTAGGAAGTTCTAAACTTGATTAACTAACTCTCACAAATGCTTTCTAATTCCGTTGCAATAGAATTCTGATTTTGGTTATTTTGAAAGCTAAATTTCTTTAGAAAAACCAATTCAACCCTCCCTCTGGGTTGTGCCACTAAACATAACGGACCCAACCAATCACGGTATCAGAAGCTCTTGGCTCTGACTTACGAAAAGCTTAACAGCTTGAGAGAAAAAGATCCCATGGCAGCCCCACTCCTCTACATCTTTTAGAAGGTCAATCTGTTTCTAGACCACCTCTGTTCAATGCGTTCTATTACTCTTACCGGGAAACCAGAATGGGGAAAAACGTTTATAAAATCAGTGATATATATGTTGGGGATGTTATAACTTGTGTCCTCGTATTCCTATGAAAACTGTTGATAATGAAAGAGTTCCAAAAACAGAAGAAGAACATTAATGATGTTGATTGGAACACATATCTATAAATGCAAAAGCCATAATATCTTCCACTTCATTAATCCAACAGGAAATTATAACAAAGTTCTGGGATGTAAGTCTGCAAACGGAAGTTGGGAAAACTTAGAGTTACCTATGAGCGGTACTGACCGGGTTGAAGAAATCCAGAATTAATATCCTTTGGAGGGGAATATGAAATGTTTAGTATGAAGAGAGGAGAGACTATAGCTTGAACTAAATTCAGATTTTACAAATATAGTTTAATCCTTTGGAGAACTCTTGGGAAAGGGAAAAATTTTAGAAGATGAGCTTGTTAAGAAAAATCCTTAGAATTCTACCTAAAAAATGGGGACTCTATTAGGAACTGTAATGAACCTATAAAAGAAACTCCTGTACGGTTATGATTATTTGATAGGAGCTCTTGTGTCAGAAGGATGAAAATTCCTCTTTTTGGACTGTTAGAGATAAGAAAAAAGAAAAGGATTGGCCTTTGAAAAGTAGTTTCTAGTGAAGAAAGTTCTTCTGATCTTGCATTAGTGATTGATTTAGCACTTGTTTGCTAGAGATTCAAGAAGTTCTATTAAAAAAAGGTGGAAGGCCCAAGAAAAGTTTATCAAAAAAGAACTTTTCCCTAAAATTAGCAAACTTGCCTAAGTAAAGAACTTTCTGAAGTGGTTTTGTTATTTGGAAGTGCCACAAGCCCTGCCATTATCAAGCCTAATTGTCCTAAGCTGAAAAAGAAAATCAAAGAAAAGAAAAGCTGAAGGCAAGCATTTGTAGCTGCTTGGAGTGACTCAGACGATTCTAATTCTGAAATCAAAGTTGACCAGGAGGAAACTGCGAATAATTTGGTCTAATGGCCACTATCGATTCTGACTCCAAGGAAAATTCAGAACTCGACTTCAACACAGAAAGCCTGAAAGTAGTGAAGCAAAATGCAATATGCCAAAACGTGATGAAAGCAATGTAAGTATCTCTGAACTTGAATCAGAAAGTGATCTCTAGATACTTATAATAAACCCTTTGCACTGAATTTGAAAAGCTTGTGTTTAAAAAGCATAAAGTTCTAAAGAAAGACTTTCAGAAAAATTGAAAACTGAATGTAATCATTTGAAAGATGCTTTTTATCAGAAGGTTACATGCAAAGATCTTATTCGTTGAAATCAAAGATCTTAAAGATTGCAATTGACAAATTTTCTGAAAATCTGAAAACACTTTGAAGAAAAATGACAAAAATTTGAATTCTGAAAATGAATCTTTGAAAACTGAGATTAGAATTTCTAAAGTCAATTTCAGAATCGTTTTCTAAAGAAAAGACAAGTTCTAACTATGATAGCATTTCAAAACAGAATTCGTGTTTTCTATATATGAAAAAAATGTAATTTCTAATGTTGCGACTTTAAAAACATCAGAAGCAATTTTGAAAAATCTGTTAGTCTCAACAAAAAGAAAATCATTGTAAGTGGAATACCCTGTTACCCACTAACCTCCAGGACCCAATACGAGTGGGTACCTAAATCTGCGTGATTTTTTTTCAGGTGTGCCTAAAGGAGTGAGCTTGAAAACAGAAATGGCCATCATTGGACAGCGCTTGCTCTAGGCCATATGACTGGTGATAGAAAGAAATCTCACCAGATAGAAAAGAAAAAAGGGAGTACAGTGAGGCTTTGGAGATTTAAAGCTAAAGGGTGAAAATCCGTGCGTATTGGTTTGTGGTAGGTTCTTAATCCTTCAATAGAAAGATGTATGCCTTAGTAGGAGGATACATTTATAACTTGTTAAGTGTAAGTCAGATTTGTGATAAAAAATAGAAGCTTTGAACCCTCTTATTGTGTAAGTCAGAACTGCATGATAACAAAACTTTATTGTTGGAAAAAGGTTTGGGAAACATTATACCTAGGTTGATCTCGATATGCATAACCTAAGATATTGCTTAGTCTGTTTGACAATTCTAGTTGGTTATGTCCATAGGAAGGACTTGGACATGCCAAGCATGCACCTTTATTTTCTTAAAACTTGTCTAAGAAAGACTTGGGTTCGTGGTTTACCAAAGCTAAAAGTTTGAAAAAAAGATCCACATTTTGTGATGCTTGTCAAATTGGCAATAACAAATTAGAACATCTTAAATTCTAAAGGGCATGGTTTTCTACTTCTAGACCTTAGAATTGCTACACTTGATTTATTTGGACCTGTTTACTCCTTCTAGTCTTGGGAGCGGTAAAATCTTATGTATTTTGTTTATTTATTGACTGACTTACTCTAGATTCACTTGGACCACTCTTCCTTGAAATAAGGATGAGTCGTATGACATGTTTTGTTCATCTTTGCAAGAGGAATACAGAATGAGAAAGATACAACATCTCTAGCGATTAGAAGTACCATGGAAGAGAATTGGAAAAAAATTCAGGAAAAATTTCGATGCTTTTTTGCAAAGAATCAGGAAATCTTCCATAACTTCTCAAGCACCCTAGAACCACCCCCAGCAGAATGGAGTTGAGAACGCAAAAGGAAATAGAAACACTCCAGGAAATGGCCAGAAACAATGCTGCAGGATTCTAATTTACCCAAGTATTTCTGGGCAGAAGCAGTAACACTGCCTGTTATATTCTAAACAGCAGGCATTTGGTAAGATCTAAACTGAAAAAAAGACTCATAGAGCTTATACAAAGGTAGAAAAACCAAAACCATTTGGTTACTTTCACATCTTTGGATTTAAATGTTTTATTCTAGATTAATTATAAAAATCATCTTGCTAAATTTTGATGCTAAATCTTATGAAGGAATTTTTTCTAGGATATTCTAGTAATAGGTAAAGCATATAGGGTATTTAATAAGAAAAAACTCTAGTTGAGAAGAATCTATCCATGTTGTGTTTGATGAATCTGATTCTACTTCTAGAATATTAGAAATGATGATGATGTTTGTAGATTTCAATAAGAAAAGCAGAATGAAACAATCAGAACAACTTAGAACAGCCCAGAAAATGAGCAGAATGTTGAAAATCAGGCTGAACCAAAAAATGAAACATGAAGATTCAGGAACGCAAACAGAAAGTCAAATGCCCAGAAACAGAAAATGAGAATCTGATTTACCAAAAAGAGGTAGGCGATTCCACAAGTATAATCCTCAAGTGAATATCATTGACAACCCTTCAGAAAGGATGATGACTAGAGCTCAACTTTTAGAAGATAATTTTGGCTAATGTTGCTTCGTTTCTCAAATTTTAGAACCGGTAAAAAATTTAAGAAGATGCTCAAAAATGATAAAATTGGTTATTGCATGCAAGAAGAACTAAATCAGTTTGAAATAAACACCAAGTTTGGAAACTTGTTTCTAGACCTTAAAAATCATTCTGTTATGGTTACTTTAAATGGGGCTTTAAGAAATAAGCATTTGATTTGAACAAGGGTAATCTGTGAGAAACAAAAGCCAGGTTGTGAGCCTCAAGGGTACAACCAATAAGACAGGCATTGATTTTTGATGAAGACTTTTGGCTCCGGTTGCTAGACTTGAGAGGCCATTAGAATTGCTTTGTGCATTTGCATGTTTTAAAAACTTTCATGTTGTATCAAATGGATGTGAAAAGTGCTTTCTAAATGCGTGTTCTAAAATGAAGACAGTTGTAATGTAGAACAACCACCCGTGTTTTGGAAGTTTATAATAAACCAACCATGTTTATTAAACTTACTAAAGCACTTTATGGTTTTTTAAAACAAGCTCCTGTAGAGGCTTGGTATGAAAGATTAAGTAAGTTCTTGTTAGAAAATGGTTTTTTCTAGAGAAAGGTTGATACTACACTATTAATTATGAATAAAGCACCTGATATTTCTAGTTGTGCAAATCTATGTTGATGACTATAATCTTTGGTTCTACTAATGACCTTTTTTGTAAGGAATTTTTCTAAGATTATGCAGGGTGAGTTTTGGAAAATGAGTATTGGATGAGGGAGAATTAACTTCTTCCTTGGGGCTTCAAATCCAAACAATGCGGACCGATGGAATCCTTTATAAAACCAGGCAAGTACACTCGGAGAATTGTTAAAAAGGTTTCCAAAATGGAGGAAATGCCCAAGGTATGTAAGGCTACAACCAATGAGGTCCATTCCTCAAAATTTAGAAAAAGATGAAAATGGAAAGCGATTGTGGAATATTAAAGATGTTTAGAAGTATGATTGGTTCTTACTATATCTACTGCAAGCAGACCTGACATTTTACTTTAGTGTTTCGTTTATTGTGCCTTAGCATTTCAATTATTGTCCCAAAAGAATCTCATCTTAATCTGCTGTAAAAAGAATTCTTACGATATCTTGTGGGACTTCTAATTTTGGGTCTTGTGGTTATTCTTAAAGTGATACATTTTGAATCTTGTTGGGTTATAGTGATTCTGATTTTGCAGGGAAGCAGCAATAGAATAGATAAGCACGTTCTGGAACTTGCCAAGTTTCTTAGGTAGCGCCCCTTGTATCATGGATTTAGCAAGAAACAGACTTCTGTTTGCTCTTTCCACGGCAGAAGCAGAATATATGCTGCTGGAAGCTGTGTTGCAACAAGTTCTGTGGATCAAAACAACAATTGGCAAGACTTTGGTCTGAAATTAGAAACTGTTCCAATCAAATGTTGACAACATAAGCGCTATCAACTTATCTTAAGAATCCAGTCCAGCACTTAGAACCAAGCATATAAGAACTCAGACATCACTTCATACATGATTCATGTTCAAAAAGGAGATATAGGTGATCGAGTTCATTCCTATAGAAAGCAATTGGCAAGATATTTTTACTAAGCCTTTAAATGAAAGCCAATTTGCTCTGATTAGAAGAGAAAACTGGGTATGTTAATTCTAAACTCTTAATTTTTAGGACTCTTGTGATATGCTTCTAAAATGCTTTCTATATTTGATATTTGAAAAACTTGTTCATTGAAAAACTTGTTCTGTGTTTTGTGTTCAGAAGAGCTATATAAGGTTCTGATGTGGATTTCTAATGTCACCGATTTCTAATATCTTCATCTACATCAAATTCTATTTTTTATAAAAAAAAATCAATTTTTTTAATTATGTTATTTTTATTTATTACATCTTAGTTTGTTTCTTCTTTTTTTTTGTGTTATTTCTTTTATTTTATTCTTTTTCTTAGTTTTCTTTTTAAATTGGTAATGAAATCAAGTTTAGAAAAATAAAAAGAAGATTCTTCAGAAAAAGAAAAAGCTGAGAAAGACAAAACAAAAAAAAAAGAAGAAGAAAACATTAAGTTTGGAAGAAGAAGAAGCTGATAGTAAGAAGAAGAAAGGGGGAAATAGCGTTCACAGAAGAAAACCTCCTCTGCTTCCCTTTTCTAAACAATCTGAGAATCCAACAGAAACTTCACCTGCTCAGAATATCAGGAATTCTAAAAGACTCAGAACTGATTCTAAACCTATTTGATTTCATTCTAATCTACTCTCTGATTGTGTTTCTATTTTGCTTTGTGAACAATTTTCTGTTATTTGCTCTAATTTTTATTTGTGTCTATTGTTTGCTTAAAATTTTTTTTATTTTTTTATTTTATTTCTATTTTGCTCTGATTTACTAACCCTTTTCTCTGATGACAAAAAGGGGGAGAACACAGTACACTTGATGCTTGAGTACTTGGAGGAGAATGGAGGAGAACATCAATATATTATTTAAGTACTTAATCTCTTTGCTTATCATGTTCTAATCTGTGATATTTTTATTATTAAAAAAATGTTTATGGGAGAACACAGTACACTTGATGCTTGAGTACTTGGAGGAGCATATAATATATTTATTAAGTACTTAACCACTTTGCTTATAATGTTTTAATCGTGTATATTTTTGTTCTAATGTTTTTGTTTCCTTGTGAACAGAATATTGCTTTACATGCTCTGATTGTTAGATCTTAAAACTTAAATTCAATTCTAAATGTATGCTCTGATTAAAGGACTTAGAACTCTTGTTTAATTCTAATGTCAGTTTTTTAAAAATCTGTTATTTCTGTTCTAATCCCCACAGATATTATATTGCACCTTATTTCAGGGGGAGTTTTATAGAAGTTCTTCCTGCTTCATGATAAATCTGTATGTTTTAGAACTATGTATTTTGTGACATGCATAAAATTTAGGGGGAGCACATGATTTTATGTTTGATAAAATTTATTTGGTTTTGGTCATCATCAAAAGGGGAGATTGTAGCTCAAAAAGGGATTCCAATTTATCTTGAGATTGCGATTGATTATTACAAAAACAAATAAATTAATATTATTGTATGTGCTAAATATTTATTTTATGCAGAAATTTATTGTTGAAATTATTGAAGAAATTGAAGTTCTACACCCAAGATTTATTTGAAGACCATGAAGATATGAAGATATTTCTATTGGTTAGTATTATAATAAGTCTTAGGAAATTATTGTAGGGATAGAGAGTAAAACTGATATTATAAGCACAATCTATTTTATAATTCTCTCAAAATGTTTTTGAAATCGTTTTTGAATAAATTTATAAGAGGAATATAGCCAAAATCTTTACTCTTCACGTTTTTCCATTCTAAAATATATTTGGAGTAAATATTTTTGGTAGCTATTAAATGATATTCTGCAAAAAGCATTTTCTGATCTAAAAAGCAGTTTCTGATTTAATATTGCTATCTGTTTCTGATACAGCTGACTGTTTCTGATATAAATGTTACACTGTTTTTTAAACTGATTTAATACAGCTATCTGTTAGTTTAAAAAACATCAGAAACTTTATTGCTCATTAAAGCAAAAATAATCTCAACGTTAACTTCAAAAGAGAATATCATCTTTTCATATAAAAACCATAAAAACCATTTCCATCTTTTTAAAAAGATTGGGTTTTGCCAAAAAGAGTATGAGTCTATGTTGCAAAGTTTTTAAATCTCTCGAAGCTCCTCTCTTTTAACCCCCTATTTCTTTTCATTCTCTTTGTCAAGAAAATTTTTAAGAGAAAATTTTTAAGAGAAAAGAAAATTTATTAACAACATTTTCTGAAGAACAGTTCTGATATTTAAATCTGTTTTCTAAATTCGTTTTCTGTTCTTCTGTGCTTATATTTGCATTTCTCTCTGTCTATATAGATTTTGTAATCTGTTGTAAACAGACTCTTTATTTGAAAAACTTTTGTGTAATAGCTTAGGTGAAAAGCTATGGTGTTATAGGTTATCAAACGACCTTCTCCTTGTGTGAGATTCTAATGTCTTGATTTGAGTTTCTGATCTCTGCAAAATCAGAAAGGGTTGAGGTTAACTAGGGTTAACTAGAACCTTTGGAAAATCTAGTGGGATAAAGGTTAGATCTAGGTGTTGATCTATTTCCTTGTATTGTTGGTTTGTCTCTTACTTACCCTTGAAAAGAGATAACATAGTGGAGGATCTCAAGATGCGTCTTGGGGAGTGGATCTAGGCGAGTTAGTGCGGAACCACTATAAATCTCTGTGTTTTTCTTCTTTTACTTTCTGAAGTTCTGCTTGATTATATTCTATTTACGCAACTATTAATCTGTTTAGAAATGCGATGTTGTTAATGAGTTTTAATGAGTTTCTGATTCTAATCGTGAATAAGCTTTATCTCTGTGAAACATTAGAACTCTGGATTTCTGTATTGTGATTTTACCAAGTTCTAACCTGTCCTTCTATATTCAGTGTAATTCACAATTTGAATTATAATCATTTTTCTAATCTTGCTTAAAGCATTGTGAACCAGTTCTAAAATGCAATAACTGTTGTTTATAGAGTCTTTCTAAAATTGCTTAAGCTCTGTGAAGCTCTTCTAATCGCAATAGCTGTTCTTCACAAAGTCTTTCTAAAATAGCAATAAACTTTGTGAAGCTGTTCTAATCGCAATAGCTGTTCTTCATAGAGTCTTTCTAATTCACCCCCTCTCTGGGTTGTGCCATACATAAACGGGACCCACAAAATTTTAATTGAAGTATTTTTTTAATTTTTTAGGTGTAATATTATTAAAAAAATATATTTTTATTTAATTTTTATGTTCAAATAATTTTGTTAAACCGTGTCTTCAAATTTAAAATTTTTTTTTAAACCGGTCTTCAAAATTTAAAATTTAAAATTATGCGATTCGCCGGAAAACCGATCGGAACCGTCGGTTTTGTAACCGGATCAGAACCGAAACAGAAACCGAAACCGAATGGTTTCAAACCGGAATCAAAACCAAACCTTTTCGGTTTGGTTCCGATTCCAATTTTTTTGAAACCGGAACCGTTGGTTCGGAACCGTGGCCATGCTATTATCCACAGTCGCCCCGCCCCGACTCGGGTCTAAAAAACTTGGTTTCCGCCCCGCCCCTCCCTTCTTGCTGCATGGCCATCGGTGACCAGCACTGGATAAAATAACAACAAAGCAAGTAATTAGCAAACACAGGCAAAGCAAATGGAGGTGCTCAAAGTCTGGAGCCTGTCGTCTAATCCACTTAGGCATTTTCTCCACTTAGCCACTTCTACTACCACCTCACGAACCTATTCAGCCTTAGTCCTCCGCTGCTCCGCCACCACTAGGCTCGCCGGCCGGAATCGTAGGTCCTCCTCTTCCTCTTCTTCCTCCACTTCAGACCGAGAAGCTGTTCGCGCCATTCGGCTTAAAAAGGTTGAAACAATCTGATTCTTTAATCAGTTCATTTGCAATTGCAATTCTTTTGTTCAAATTCGCATTATTAAATATAATTAATTGATAACAAAAATAAAAATAAAAATAAAATATAATTGATGAATTTCGAGGGATTATTATTATTATTTTTAATTTCTTAAATTATATTTGAGATTAAGTTACGAATGTAAAAGGAAGATTGAGTTCTGGATACTGATATTTTTCTTCTTTGAATTTTGGGTTAAAGACCTTAATTTTGTGTTGCTGGTTTTATTTGTGATTTTTGCCTTTTCCCCTTATTTTATAGGTTGAAGAACTGAGGAGCAAAGGCCTTGAGCCTTATGCCTATAAGTGGGATAGGACTCACACTGCTAATCAGTTACAAGAGATATACAGGCATTTAGCCAATGGTGAAGAGACGAATGATGCGAGTGATAATGTGTCAATAGCAGGAAGAATTGTTGCTCGTAGAGCATTTGGAAAGCTCGCCTTTCTTACACTAAGAGATGACTCTGGGACCATTCAGGTTGGCCTTTTATTTGCATTTGGTTGTGCTTTTTAACACATAGTGCTTCTTATCTTGATGCCTAGTTCACATTCACGTTTTGGATTTTTTTTTTTTTTTTTTTTTTTTTTTTTTATTAATTCGACTTTATGACTTGTGGTTGCTTATTTTCATATTTATTTTAGTAGAACAAAAATTTTGCATAAAAATTTTTATGAAAAAAATTAATCTTCAATATTTGTTGAAATGATGGAGATAGGCATTATGTTAATTGGACCTCGGTTGAAGCATGAATAAAATTAAACATTTGTTCAAGAATGAGAAGTTTCTTTTACTGAAATATATTGTTGCATTTTAAAGCTTGTCATTGGTCAAGACAATCGTGGAAATTGAGAATGCTTATTTGGAAGAATAAAAACTATTGGACTCAGCAATTCTTTTTTCTTTCCATGTGAAGCTTTTTTTTATCTGTTGATTCACTTAGTAAGCTGTATGCTCAAGGAATCAACTAAAGTATATGAATATTCTCAGTAAGCAAAGACAGTTTAGATCATGCTTGGATTTTTTTTTTTTTTTTTTTATTAAAATTTCAGCTTTATACTTGTGGTTCTTATATTTTCATTTTATTTTAGTAGAACAAAAATTTTGCTAAAATTTTATGAAAAAAATTATCTTCAATATTTGTGATGATGGAGATGAGGCATTATGTTATTGGACTCGTTGAAGATGCATAAATAAACATTTGCTTCAAGAATGAGAAGTTCTTTTACTGAAATGATATTGCTGCATTTTTAACTTGTCATGGTCAAGACAATCGGAAATGAAGAAAATGCTTTTGAAGAATAAAACTATTGACTCGGCAATTTTTTCTTTCCATGTGAAGCTTCTCTTTTATCTGTTGATCACTTAGTAGCTGATGCTCAGTAATCACTAAGTATATTAATATCCAGTACAAAGACAGTTTAGATGATGCTTAGCAGTTAAGACTATGTACAAGCAACCTTAAATTTGATGGTTACTGATTCTTTGTTGGCGTTACTAGTAATTGTCGTTGGATTTCATATTTTTTTGGCTAGCCATGTCCTAATCTGAAATTTTTATGACTATAGACAGAATTGATTATTACTTTATTGTCTGTATTAATATAAAACCCTTGTTTAGCATTTCAAGCTTTCTTTTGTTTAAAATACAAACATACACTCTTACACTTCCTGGTTTGCTAGAATGAGTGGTACTAGGGATCCTCATTTTCCATTCACTACCTTTAATATTCTTCTTTGTAATAAGTTTAGCTTTTCCTTTTTTATTTTTCCCTGTTATAGCTTTATTGCGAGAAGGAAAGGCTCTTAAATGATCAGTTTGAGCAGTTGAAGACTCTTGTTGATATTGGTGATATATTGGGTGCTAGTGGCTCAATGAAACGGACAGAGAAAGGTGAAACTTTTTAACATAGGATTAATTTGTTGAGCTATTGTTCCTTGAACATTATTGCCTATTTATTTATTTGGTGTGGGAGGATAGTGGCAATTATGGAATGTTATGCTTTCTTCATTTTTCCTGAACATAGAAACCATATTATTGATGTCTTCACATGATCCTTTGCAACTCCTAGTTGAATGTCATTTTTGTTCCTGGCTTTCCTATCAGGTGAGCTTTCAGTTTGTGTTAATTCTTTCTCCATTCTTACAAAGTCCCTACTTCCACTGCCGGACAAATATCATGGCCTGACTGATGTAGATAAGCGTTATCGCCAACGGTTAGTTCATTTTCTATTCTTAAGTTGTTTTGTTAAATGCTTTGTCTGTGTTGTATGATGACATAACAAGACAGTGAAATAATATTCTCTAGATTTGACTGGTGAATCATGTTCAAAAATCTTTTGGAGGATATATATAGTCACAAGATGTTAAAAATAAAACATGGAAGTGCTATATCTTAATTTTTTATGAGGCCATTAATCATTGAGGCGATTTTAAAGGATTTACGTCATGAATCATTGAGATGATTTTAAAGGATTTACACACTTTGTACTTGTCTCTGTTTACTATTTTGCAAACATCTATTTGTTAATTTTGTGATTGTTCCTTATCTCCTGCAGTGAATTTTGTTTCCAATTTTCAGGTATGTTGACATGATTGCGAATCCTGGAGTAGCTGATGTGTTTCGTAAAAGAGCTAAGGTGGATTATCTTCAGTCCCATTATTTATTGTTTTTGGTTTACAATTTTGTTGAAATTAGAATTATAAAACTGGAAGTTTCATGGTTTTTTTTTTTTGTACAATATGTACTTTTTCCTATTTTGTCTCTTCATCATCATTTTGAGCTGTAGATCTTTGTTAAGATTTTCACAAAGAATTAGGAGGAGTGGTCCACAAAGAAGAAGAAAAAGGGTTAATATCTGTAGAATTTTGCAAATGTAGAACTAAATTGTGTACATTTGGATCCATACGATTGAACTCAATTAAATTTTGATTGAGGATGAGTTGAACTAGGTTGATCATCATTTTGAGATTTCACAAGAATTATGCTATTTTTATTGATACGAGTGCAAGTAGTAACCAAAATGAATCAACTATTAAGGTTGAAGATATATAAAATTTCATTTATTGAGGCATCATTTGTTTATTATGGATAAAACCCAAACAATTTTGACCATTTGCCGAGCTGGAAGATATATAAAAAAGGTAACTTCGTGAATCCCTATTTGGCTGACTAGCCCTGGGATAGGATATGGGGCATTCGGCCTATTATCGAAGAATTCTTTATATGATCGATTAGCTGAATTATCATGAACAAGAAATTAGTTACTCTGGTTTTTGATTGGAAAATTTTGGTTGAGACAACTGATGGTTGCCATAAAATCTGTTTACTTCATTGTTTCTTATTGTTTAGCAATATAAGATTAATAATTATTGTACCTCTCTGTTGGCAGATTGTTTCAGAGATTCGCAAGACTGTGGAATCATTAGGTTTTGTGGAAGTTGAAACTCCAGTTCTACAGGTTTGTTGCCATCTTCAAAGTGCTCTTAGGTCTTGACATCTTATGTTACAGTAGTTACTATCATTTTATGGGGAAAAGATACTATATAAACTGTATATTCAAAGTTAATTTTGTATATCATTGGAATATTTAAGCAATGGCCGTCAAATAATTGAAACAACATTCATGGGATGGTCTTTTTCAAAATAAATTGTTAAAATCCTAGCCCTCATAACTTACATAGCAAAAGTGAGAATATGCAGATGAAGGTGGGTGTTAAAAGCTTAATCTAATAAACTTTGGGAATGGAAAAGTTGGGTTGCTGGAAGAATTCTTCACTTTTTTACAAAGCCTGCTTGAAGATTGCTAAATTTACCTTGAGCCTGCAATATACCAGTTGTGGAAGTGCTAGGCCTATAGATCATTAATGATAGGTCGCTGCTTGAATGTTTTCAGAGCAGGGGAAGTTTTTTAGTTCATTGATAATTTTTTGTTGTGAAATTTGGACCTCAACACATTTCAGGGTTGCACTTGGCATTGTATTATGCATGACATATATATGGAGGGGAAAGAGTCTCCTTGCGTAGAGAAAACTGCTATGTTCCAAATGCAAATTGTTACTTACTACTAACTAAGATATATAATAAAAAGATCATGTAATATTATGAGATTTTATCTGACTTTGTTTTATCACACTCTTGGTAGAATCTCAAATATGTTTGACGTCGGCAATCTCAATTGACTTGCAAGTGTGAATATTTTGTTATTTTCAGAAATAAGCAATTTTTCTTGTTAGCGTTTTTGGAGTGTTATTTTATAATCAGCATGTAAAAGGATTCTAATAAGTGTTGCTGAATCTGTTCCTACACAACTAATTTACAGAAAGTCAGTTTATCATTCTTATTTTTCTACATTGATATTTAGTGCAAGAAATGTTTTGTTTGTCCTTTTCTTATTTAAACACAGTTTTAGCTAATTTTCTCCAAAATTCTAAATTAATTTTATAAATTGCTTGACATATCTTAATTTCTTTCTTTTTACATTGCTAATGGTGTAATATGTATCTGTCAATACAGAAAAATGATTTGCAATTAGAACTTGGTTTTTAATCCATTTTTTCTACTAGGGAGCAGCTGGTGGAGCAGAAGCTAGGCCATTTATAACATATCATAATTCGCTTGGCAGGGATCTTTTTCTAAGAATTGCAACTGAGCTTCACTTAAAGAGAATGCTGGTGAGGATTTAAACTTAATTCTCTTTTTTAAGCTGTGAAATTCACTTCATTGGTAACCTTTTCTTCTCCTCTTTTCAATTACACCCTCCTTATTTCTGGGGGATGTTTAAGCATTAATTTTTCAAGTACATTATGTTGTGTTTTAGGTGCTTTTTACTGACCTCTCTTCCTTCATTTTTTTTAGTGTTCTTAGGTTATGGCTCTTACTTCGTTTATAGTTAGAAATTACTCAATTCAATGAAGCCATAATTGATTGGCATTGAATGAGGATCATTTTCCTATATTCAATTTAGTTTGCGTTATCTATTAAAATAGGTCCAGATTGCAAAACCTCAATTCACTTCCTACTTCCATGTGATCCCAGGTTTACCAGTTCTCCTGAAACTTCAATATGCTTAACCTTCCATAGTGGTGCAATTATTATTCTACAATGTGCATGTCCAAACTATCTCATTCTCACTTCTCTCAGCTTTTTCACAGCACATGCCAGTTTCACCTTCACATGAATGTTTCCATTTTTAATCTGATTTACTAATGCGTTTGTGGACATCCATGGTAACATAATCCTCTTTTGCAACACTAATTGTGCATGCGTATTGTTTTTTTGCTGTCTAACATCCATCATATATCACAGTTGGTTGAATATTACTCCTATATTTCCCTTTCGAGTTAGCTGATTCTTTTAGATCACCTACAGATCAGGTTGCAGTTCTATATTTCGCCCATCCTAATTTAATCCAATGGTTGACATCCTCCTCCTTTCCGTTATCGTTTCTTGGTTTGTTTTTTCTGTTCCTTGGGTGGTTGACATCCTCCTCCTTTCCGTTATCCTTTCTTGGTTTGTTTTTTCTGTTCCTCGGGTCCAACCCTCCAAGAACAGCATTCTTCGCTTTCTTGGTTCCTTAGGTCTATGAATTTGAAGGTGTTGAAATTAATGGACAGGTATGGTATACCCATGACCAGTGTATTAACCTGAGTCCACTAATAATAATTAATTTGTTTAATTAATTAATCAATTATAATATATAAATAAGTTTAAATATTATTTTAATTGGTTAAGGAATAAGAGTTAGAGTTTCAGTGGGATTACTGTTACTCCAACTAAAATCGGACTATAATAAAAAAGGTAGGAGAATACGTTCTCCCTACGCACTTTCAAAGAAATAGCAAGAAGAAAAAACAAAGAAAAAAACTCTCTCTCTCTTTCCTCTCGTTCGTATAGCTAAGCCAAAGGGTTTTAGCATGTAGACGCAGTTCGTTTTTCGTGATTGCTTCTGCAATTTGTAGACTGGTAATACAAGGCTAAAGGTTTATCTTTCGCTACGCTACAAGAGGTAGGTATTCAACTTGTCCACTTTTACTTTCATGTATGGGTACATGATTATTTTTTTTCTCATTGGTATCAGAACGTGAATGTCTTGTGTTCTGGTTGGTGTATCAATTGATTGAGTTGATATTAGAAATATCTAGGTGTAAATAGTTCATACTAATTGTAGAGTTTACAAATTTTTTTTTATATTCTGTTAATTTTGATGAAAAATTTAATATATATATTGTCCCAAAAATATTTTAGATCTGTTCTAAAATTTTTTTGGAATTTTTTTGTTGTATGTTATTTTTAATTGATTTGAAAGACTTTAAATTAATTAAAGTAAATATAAACTATAATAAAAAAAAAAGGAATACTATGGCGTTTTAGTTTGGATATGCATATATACATTGAAAGAGTGGAGATTATCTTTATTTACTCTCCTTTTATTAGGGTTTATATATCAAACTATAGATTAAATTAGTTGTCGGAATCAGTTTCTGAGGTGGTGTGTGGATTACACTGAGAGTGGGCTTTGTCTCCGCAGTGGTTCTGTCACTTGACAGGAACTGCTACGTGATAGCTCTTGATTGGTTATGGCTTATAAATTTTAATCAATACACTTTTCTATATCTTTTTCTCATGATTTTTCCACTGTCTACTTAAAATGATTTTCTAAATTTTTTAAATTTATTTTTCAAGATTCAGAAAATATTTTTCTTAATTTTAGTGCTTTTTTAATTAGTTAGAAATGCTGGAAAATTATAGAAAATTAAGGAAAAATAGTTTTTGGTCATGTAAAAATTTCAAAAATTATTTAAAATCTAAAATTTTCTTTTCTATTATATGGTAAATTTTTTAATTAGTTAAAGAATTCTGAATTTTTCCAAAATAAATTGAGAAAGATATTTTAGGCTATTAAAAATTTTATGAGAAAATCATAAAATTATTTTAGGTATGCCTGTTGCTTATATTGAGATTGTTATATAATGTTAAATCAATAATTATGCATGTGTATAATATATTTGATAATATTCTGTAATGTGTTATAGAAAATTATGGTGTGTGTATATAAGACTCCAATGGTAGCAAGGACTGATGAACTCAAAAACCATTGTATGAAACAATAACTAAAACGTATAAGCTCGAAAATTAATCCACATGACTTGGAGATTCTAATACCACATATGAAACAAGTTCATAAAGCCTATCAAGAGATAATATGAAAAGGTTGTTTAATGGAAGGGAGGTATTTAAATAGAGCTCTTATGCCTATCCCATTTCTAAATAGAGACTCCCCTCTTTCTTTAAGCTACCTTTCCATATTATTTCCTAACAGGTTTCATGGACACGTACCATGTGGTATTAGAATCTTTAGGTGATATGGATTATTTTCCAAGCTTAATTTTATTTTATAAGCTTTTCTTTTCATTTTATACAGTTGTCTTTTTTTTTTTTCAGCAGTCATTGCCGCCATTGGAGTCTTGCACCATAATTTTCTATAACATATTATTACATAAAATTATTAAATATATTATACACATATGCATAATTATTGATTTAATAATATATAATACTCCCAATATAAGTAATAGATATATCTAAAATAATTTTATAATTTTTTCAAAATTTTTTAATGGCCTAAAATATTTTTCTCAATTCATTTTGAAAAAATTAGAATTATTTTAACTTATTAAAAAATTCATCATATCATAGAAAATAGTATTCTAGATTTCAAAATAATTTTTATATGACCAAAAACTATTTTTTCTTAATTCTATATATTTTTTCAGCATTTTTAATTAATTAAAAATGGTCTAAAGTAAAAAAAAAATATATTTTTTAGACTTGGAAAACTAAATTTAAAAATTTCAGAAAATCTGAAAGATTATTTTAAGTAAACGGTGAAAAATTCACGACAAAAAGAAATAGGGAAGCTTATTGATTAAAATTCATAAACCACGGCCAATCAAGGGCTACCAAATAGCAATTCCTGCCAAGTGGCAGAACCACTAGCCTAGACAAAGCCCACTCTTAGTGCGTCAGAGAGTGTAATCCACACACCACCTTTGAGATTGATTCCGGTGGGGGGATTTAGGGGCACCTAATAATGTTTAAATGGTTAATTTTCACAGATCACATGTTATTGAAAAACAAATCTTTTAGCCTTAGAAACGTCATGACTTTATTGATTGTCCATTGACAATCCAAACTAGAACGCCATATTGTTCCTTTTTTTTATCATAGTTTATATTTACTTTAATTAATTTAAACTCTTTTAAATCAATTAAAAATAACGTATAATAAAAAAAAAATTTTAGAACAGATCTAAAATATTCTGGGACAATATACATGAAATCTTTCATAAAATTGACAATATATAAACTCTACAATTAATATGAGCATATTTACACCTAAAAATGTCTAATATCAATCCAACTTATTCAATTGATACACAACTAGAACACAAGGCATTTATGCTCTGATACCAATGGTAATAAAATATTCATGTACCCACACATGAAAATAAAAGCGGGTGGATCAAATACCTACCTCTTGTAGTGTAGCGAAAGATAAACCTCTAGCTAGGGGTGTAATTCGGACGGTATGAAATGGAATGATCCTCATCCCAATTCCGTTCTATAATATTTTAGAATTTGAAATTGCATTCCATTCTCTTCTAAATAATTCTTGGAATTTAAAATTTTGTTTTATACCATTCCATTGAAATTCGGTAGTTCCAAATTTCTTAGCCAATTACAAATCTAACATATTATGACATGTAAATTTTTAACTTTAATAAGGAATAATCACCATATTTTTATATATACAAACTAAAAAGACATAATTAAATTTTAAAAATAATAAATTAATATCACATATAACTAAAAATCAAAATATTTAGTCTTTATACACGAACGTAGCAAAACAAGGCATTTATGCTCTGATACCAATGGTATAAAAACTTTCATGTACCCACACATGAAAATAAAAGCGTGCGCGTGGATCAAATACCTACCTCTTGTAGTGTAGCGAAAGATAACTCTAGCTAGGGGTGTAATCTTCGGACAGTATGAAAATGGAATGATTCCTCCATTCCCTAATTCCGTTCTATAATATTTTAGAATTTGGAAATTGCATTCCATTTCTCTTCTAAATAAATTCTTGGAATTTAAAATTTTGTTTTAATACCAATGCCATTGTTGAAATTCGGTAGTTTCCAACAATTTCTTAGCCAATTAAAAATACGTAACATATTTATGACATGTAAATTATTTAACTTTAATAAGAATAATTCTCACCATTTTTATATATACAAAACTAAAAAAAGACATAATTAAATTTGCTAAATAATTAAATTAAATCACATATAACTAAAAAATCAAAATATTTAGTCTATATTTTTATATATACAAACTAAAAAGACATAATTAAATTTTAAAAATAATAAATTAATATCACATATAACTAAAAATCAAAATATTTAGTCTTCATGTTTATAGATAGTAAATATAGTTTTCCCTTAACATTTAATAATTCAGTTCATATAACTAACAGCTTAATAATTAATAATAATATTATAAAATCAACAAAAGATAATACCATTCATATTAAGATGTATCAATATGTGTAGTTACCAAATCTGTTAAAAAGTGCTAAATCCACAACAAAAATATACATTATGAGTTTAAGTATACTAAAATATTTCAAACCATATAATCTAATAAAAAGTAAGACATTATAACTTATAATCGTTATTTTCAACTTAAAAAAGTATATATGAGCATTCAAGCACATAATATATATTAATTACTAGTTAGGGTTAGGGTTAAAAAAATTCTATTAAACTACATAGTTTTAGAATTAAATAGAGGTTTTCTTAAATAATATGAAGAATTAAAGATATTTTATTCTAATCTTTAATGTTTTATTTGAAAATATATAATTATAAATTAAATAGAAATAAAATAAAAATTCAGTATATGGATTGGAATATGGAATTTTATTTTTAGTTTCCATTCCATATTCCATATACCAATATTTTAAAAAATGCACTTCATTTTAAATTCCGTATTCCAAAATTCCATTCCAAATTAACATTTGGTTTGGAATTTCGATTTGGATTGGAATATTCCGATCCAAGTTATACCCCTACCTCTAGCCTTGTATCTCCAGTCTACTGATCGTAGAAGCAATCATGAATGACAAATTGCTCATTTTTCCACAGTCGAAAAGCCTTTGGCTTAGCTGTACGAATGAGAGAGTTAAACATAATTGGGAGAGCTTGTGCTTAAAAATAATCAAGTCGACTCGTTTTAAGAAACGAGGTAAAAATAACATGATGTTGTAGTTGCTACAATTATTTGTAATAACATGATGATGTTGTGGTTGCTACAATTATTTATAATTGTGCTGAAATCTGTAGTAAGTTGCAAAATGTGATTTCTTAAGAAATTGAGTGGACTAGTGAACTCAGGTTAGACATTTTATATGTCTAAACTATCATTTGCATAATGTTGTAAATTGAATTTTTGTTTTAGTATGCATGCGCTCCTTGTGAGAGGAGAAAGAACAACTCTATGATGTGGATCATACCATATGTGCGAAATGATGACCAAATGAGTTGCAAAAGAAAGTAATCTCAATTTTTGGTTATCTGAGACTCTTTGAGAATATTAGTTCTCTAAACTAGTACCCTTATGAATTTTGCTTTTATATTTGACATTAGCTGAATGTTACCTACTTGTGTATTTCTTTTCTGTAATATAGGTTGGGGGATTTGAGAAAGTATATGAAATTGGCAGAATATTCAGAAATGAGGGCATTTCAACTCGTCATAATCCAGAGTTTACCACTATAGAGGTAATTTTTTAGAGCTCTTATGCCTATCCCAGTTTTACATTATAGACTTTACGTATTCCATGCTCACTTTCATTTTTCTTGATGGCAATCTGACCAATGTTGTTACTAGTCTGGTCTTAGATGTATGAAGCATTTTCAGACTACCAAAGCATGATGAACATGGCAGAAGAAATTGTCACTCGCTGTGCTCTTGCTGTTCATGGGAAGCTTACTATTGATTATCAGGTAATGATACTGTGCCAGTAGCTATGCCATTTGATGTATCTAACATTTGTCTATATTTGCGATTCAATGATTTGAGAATACTATACTGTTTCACCTCTCCACAAGAGTGGCCAATCATTATATCTGTAAAAAGCTTGTGTAATGCGTCATTGCAGGGGGTTGAGATTTGTCTAGAGCGGCCTTGGAGAAGGGAAACCATGCACAATCTAGTAAAAGAGGCCACTGGAATTGATTTCAGTAAACTCAGTAATGATCTTAAAGTTGCTAGAGAAGCTACCTTGAGAACAGTTGGACATGGGCTTGAGAATAAAGATAAATCTGCCATAGAAGCGTGCCCTTCTATTGGCCACCTCCTCAATGAGGTAACTGCACTATCACTGATACTACATTCTTGCATGTACATTTCACAGCTAATTTCCCCTTGCAGGCTGTTGCTTTCACTTCAATGCTGATGTAAGATGTTTTCATTTGATACAGGCTTATTTTGCTTCCATTTTGTTACTGCTGGATAATCTATTTTACATATTTTAATTGTCCAGGTTTTTGAAATTGTTGTAGAGCCGAACCTCTTGCAACCCACTTTTGTTTTAGATTATCCAATTGAGATATCTCCTCTAGCCAAACCACATCGAAGGTATAAAAATTTTACCGGGAACAGAATGTCATTCATTTTATATGCATATCTTCCGAATCTTTCCTCTTAAATTTCTTGGTGTGCTTGCCAACACATGTTCTTGATGTGGAGAACAGTGGAAAATGGACATTTCTTTTGCATTTCGAATTTAAGTTGTCTACATGTGGGCTCTTTTTGCTCTGTTATTATCGTCGATGCTATGTGTAACTTCTATATTACCTTATCTAAATTCATGTGTTGTATTGTGTAAATATTGTCCAATGCATAAACAAAATCTTTTTCATGTTATATATTGAGGTGGTGTAAAAGAGGAATTGCAATACTTATGAAGTCTTTGAATGTGTTAGATCTGTCTTTTTTTATTTGTTATTTATTTTTTTATCATTTTTACCTTTTATTCCTTCACAATAGGCATGCAGGCTTGACTGAGAGATTTGAACTCTTCATCTGTGGTCGTGAACTGGCAAATGCATTTTCTGAATTGACTGATCCCGTTGATCAGGTAAGTATTAATAGAGTTTATTGATGTTTATTTTGCTTCTCTCTTGATGCTGTCTTGTATGCCTACACTATAGTGCTGGTACCAAAATTGAAGCAAGCATGTATTATTCATGCCCTATGCCTGATTCTCTCTTGCTTTTGTCTCCCTTTTAACTTCTTAAGTCCCTCATTCAAAAGGAAGTATTGATATGATCTGCATATGATGGCTTATGTGGACTAATACTAACAACTGAGACTCTTGAGCTATGCCTTCTGTCCTAACCCACCCTAGTTGTTTGACCAATAGTCCACATGGGCTTGAGTCGTGACACTATTTTTTGTCCTTTTCGTGCATCATGGAATTTGTAATTGGGTCTGAAAAAGGTTTGTCAATGTTTAATGGTGGCAGAGAGGACGCTTGGAAGAGCAAGTGAGACAACATAATCAGAAAAGAGCAGCGGCTATTTCAGAAGTAGATCATGTAGAAGAGAAAAAACATGAACATGATGATTCATATGAAGTGACACTTGATGATGACTTTTTAACGGCTCTGGAGTATGGAATGCCTCCTGCTTCAGGAATGGTAATCATCTCTTTAACAGTGCATTTTTGTTTTTTCCAAAAGATGTTTGGAACTGAAATGACTGCTTTCTAATAAAATAGATGTTATTATAGAGATAAAAAAAAAAAAATTCCTGCAGCATCAGTGCCTCTAGAAAAAAAGTGATACAAATTAACAACTAAGCCTTCGTTCCAAACTAGTTAGAATTGGCTATATGAATATTTTGTTTCCAATATCCGCTCTGATCAAGTTAATAGCAATGTAAAGCTAAGTATAAGTTGGAAAAAAATTTGAATTACTTTTTGAATGGGGAATTTTAAAATCATTTGATATATTAATAAATAGAACAAAGCATAAGATAGACAATAACAACTAACTAGGGTTTGTTATATGAATCTTTTATCTCCATTCTGTTTTATTCATATATTCTCACTAATATCTAAAGACTGCAGATCCTTCGCACAACTTTTCTCTAAGCAGTTCTAGGTTGACTTCTTCCTTTTTTAGCATCCTCCACTACCAACGTATCACATTTATGAACTGGTGCTTGTTGGGATACATTATCGTACCTTAAATGTCCTTTTCTCATTTTATCTCTAGCTTCTGCTGCTTGTACCTTTTGTCCGATTTGCTCATTCCTAATCTTGTCCAATCATATGTGATCACACATCCATCCTATCATTTGCATCTCTTCACTACAGCATTCATCTTGTGAACATGTTGGGCATTCGGTTGGGGCATTCGATGCCCCAACATTGACGCCCATATAGCATCGCTGGTCTCATCACCGTTCTATAGAAGTTACCTTTCACCTTGTTAGATATCTTCCTATCGCATATTACACATGTAGTATTCTTCCATTTTACCCATCCTACTCAAATTCTATGGAAAACATCTTTATCCATGAGACCCCCTTTTGGAACATAGCCTAGATATTTGAATCAATCATTTTTGAATACCATTATACCATCTAATCTAGTCTCACTTTCCTACTTCATTAAACCGAACTTGCTGTGCATGTATTCCGTCTTACTTCTGCTTAGCTTAAAACCCTTGTCCTCTAGTAAAAGTGATAAATATCGAAGTTTATTTTTTGTGACAGCAAGTTACTTTGGAGTATCAAGATGCAATGAATTTTTGAGGCGCCCACACTCATTGCTCATTTTACCATAATAAAGATGCCTGTGTTGCATTTTTCACAGTTATTATTTTTTTATGAAGCGTTTTTCACGGTTATTGTTTTTTCGTGAAGCATTTTTCACTTGTAATATCAAGCATAGAAGAGTCTCTTAGTCTGAATTTTTGTCCTGTTAGATTTAAATCAGGCATGACAAATAATAATTCTAAATTCTTCATTTATATAATCTATGTAGGAATTGTAAGCCTTGAATTGGTGGATAAAGCGATTGAAGGGAGTTGAGTCAATGTTTCACATAGAAAAGGAGAATGATGGTTTTGATAAGCTAAAATTTCTTATTTCCTGTATATGTGTTTTTTGAGTAAATTACAATGGTTTTTCTCTTTTCTTTTGCCTAGGGACTTGGAATTGACAGGCTGGTGATGCTATTGACAAACTCTCCTAGCATAAGAGATGTTATTGCTTTTCCTGTGCTCAAGGTTGAGCAGTAGGCTTGCAACAAAAGCTGGTGGATTTGCTTACATTCTGTGTTAGTAGTTATATACTGTCAATTGTCAAAGAAAATAATGTTCTCATTCTTTTTTTTCACCCCTTTTCTTTCTATTTGGGGTTGGGAAAGCACTGGTGGGATATAGCTTCCTTCTACATAAAATCGAAATTTTGATTCAGGTCTTTTGTTTTTCTTTAGATTTGAGAAAATACAGTAGGCCTGTTAAAGTTAGGTTGACCCTGGCATTTTTGGAGGTCTCAATTGTATGATTAGATCTGGAATCTGAGAGAATTTTTCCCCAATGGCCCGTTTTGTTGATGTTGGAACTTCTTGTAAAATCTCTCCATCAGAATTTCTGCTTATATCGAAAAGCAACTGAACTTTCCTTCAAGAGTTATGTTTTCTTGAAAATGTAGTCTCAGTGGTGCACAGAAACTCCTAACCGTGAGCGTTTCTGCGTTTCTGAAGCATTTCTGCCTATCATGTAAAATTATATTTTAAATGCAACATAGTGTAGTCTTCTTTTGCTTGAAGATGAGTTTGGATGATCACTTAATCAGATGGAGAGAGATTTTTTTATTTTGACTAGGATGGTTAAAGGTACATTTAGAAAGAAAAATCTTATTTTCTGTCGTTGGCTTGGTACAATTTAAAGGATCTAATGCTGTGTCTGGATTTATGGATTTGAACTTTGTATTAGGATCTGAATAAAATCCATTTGGATTAGTTAATTATTTATGGATTTGGATTTTAATAAGATATTGGATTTATGGATTGAACTTTGTGAATTAGGATGTCCTGAATAAAATCCATTTGGATTAGTTAATTCTATATGATGGATTTGGATTTTAATAAATATATTAAAGATTGTGGAAAAATTATAGTCTGATTGAATTTCCTACCTTTCAATAGTGTTCTAAATACACTAAATCTCAGAATTTTTAAATTTTCAAATCATAAATTGTCAAACACTATATTTCAAAACAACAGAGAATTAGATTGAAACTCGGCAGAAACAATAATATCACCTAATAACTACCGATCGTTTTGAAAATGATTTATGTTATTAAAAAATTTTTTTAATTTTTTTTTTTTTTTTTTTATTGGAAATATGAATATAGTTTAGTATATTCAATGATATTTTTTTTTTTTTTTTTTTTTGAAAATAATGAATATAAGTTTAGTATATCATGATATATTTGGTTACTTTTCTGAGTAAAAATGGGTCCATTTTTAAATATGACGACAAAAAAACCTTCTATATATTCTCCTGAACATTGTATTTTCAAAAATTTATTACAACTTACACCAGTAAAAAAATTTAATATACCAAACTTTAATGGAGGGACATGTCGCATTACTAGACTTTATTGGTAAAAAAAAAAAAACCTTACCGGAACTTGAAGATCTGAAGTCTCCAACCCCAAGCAATAACTAGATAAAACTCTTAAATAACGAGTAACAACCCAATGAAAGGAGATAAATTAATAACTTCATTAAGAGGGTACTAAAAACACTAAAAACTCACTAAGAGACTAACAAATTGTTTGGTAAGAGGTTATTTAATAGGTTTGGAGAGTAAAGCAAGGTATAAGGGGGGTTATTTAGTCGTTTAAGAAGAAAGTTTAAAAGAGAAAGAATGATTTTTTAAAAGTTATTTGAAGGATTGAAAACCCATTTAAACACCTCAATCTTGAACGTCCCAAATTAAGGTGTAAGCATGGTTAAAAATTTCAATTTTCAAAATTATCCGTAATTATATTTATAAATCTTTCATGGCAAGGGTATTTTCATAATATTTATATTTAACACTATCTTCCTCCACTATCAAACCAAACAAAATAATATTATTAAACTTTCGTTTACCATACCTTCCCCACAAACACAAAAAAGATATTTACTATATTTTCTCGTACCATACTTTACTATGATCCCTCTCTCCATTCATCCAAATAAAAGCGTAAGAGAGTATAAAAAATACTCAAGACTCGAGACTAAAAAAGCTAAACAAAATAAAGAAAAATGATAGAAGGAGGCGAAAAGAAACCACCGAGGACTCAAGAAGTCAGTCCACTGCAATAGTATAGAAAGAAAATCTAGAAGAACACAAGGAATAGAAAGCTGGAAAGGAATTTTACGACTAGTTTTTTTTTTTTTTTCTTTTCCCCAGCCTTAATATAGTAATACGGTAAATTAATATTTTAAAATTGTTTTAATTTTTATTCCTTTTGATTTACATGATAGAAATTGAACGGAAAACAATAATTACTACAAAAGAAGAACTATACCTTGAGAAAGTTGTAAATGAGTCAAAGGTTAATTCCCTAAAAGAAAATAATAATAATAATAACTCGTTAGAATTCGTTAAATACATTTAACCAGACAAACTTAAGCTTATAAAAAAGCTTGGAGACTGAACCTATAAATGAGTTGTAATCTCTTTTTTTTTTTTTTTCACTACAAACTATAAGTAAATTGAATTCTTAGTTATAGATTGGCAACTGTCTATACATTAAATGAGTAAAATTCGAGTTAAGTATGAGCTACACACTCTTTTAAAAACACACTCAAATTTTAAAACTTAAATGAAACTCGATCTAAGTTCAAACTTAAATATATAGCTAATAAGTAAGTTCAAGTCTGGTAGAAATCAATTTAGATAACAAATGATCTTAGAATTCATCTTGAACTTTCTAGAAAAGCTTCTTTTAATCTAAGATACTTGGGTTTTTGGTAATTCAACAAACAGAAATGAGCCACATGGTTATGGACATAAAACCATGGTAATTTATTTTACCTCCTTATATTTTGGAGAGTAAAACCATGGTAATTTACTTTCCTTATGCTTTGTTTGGATGGAGGGAGGATGTAAAATGAGAGAGTAAAATGTTACTATTCATTTTACCTCCTTATTTTTACTCTCTTAGTTTGGTTTCAAGGGAAAATAAAAGGATGGGAGTAAAATAAATTTATTTTACTTAGTTACACCTTTGTTGTTTTTATTTTCCTCTCATTTTGGAGAGTAAATTGGAGGATGTCCAAAATAAAGATATTTTACATCCACTCCTTATACCTCCTTGCCAAACAAGGTATTTTGCAAATTCCAAGAAACTTTCACTTATTATTTTACATCTGTCCTTATTTTACATCCAACCAAACAAGCTCTTAATTAAATCGGTATCGGGGCTCAGTTTAATAAGTATGGTAGCAAATATCTTAAATATTTAGACCAAAACAAGGGTAACATGAAAATTATTAACAATTGTATAGTGAAATTCAGAGTTAGTTGAACCAAGCATGGATTTGGTTTTGAAATTATTCATTTCAAATCTTAGGAAGGATGAAATCATGAAATCGTAGCAAAACCATTTTTAAGCAGTTTGAAAAATAATTTTAATTTCGGTAAAGAAATAAATTAAATAATAATGTGAATATATAATAATAAATTTCAGTAAGCATGAAAACATAAATTCAATCCTTGAAAAGTGTATTCGTTGAGAGATAAAAAAATCTTTATATTTTATAACCCGAAAAGAGATTATATTCCTTAGTTCTAAAAAAAAAACTAAACAGTTTAATAAAAGTCTTAAAATTTATAATTTACAATTCAAAAAATAAAAAATCAAAATCAAAATATATAATTTGAGTTATGATTTAAAATCGAGAATCATACCTTAAATCTAATTGGATAAGAACGATTTGATTTTATAATTCAAAAATAAGAATAAGCATTGAGAATGATCTTATAATTCAAAAACAAGAAAATATAAATTTTTGAACGATTTGAAATACTATTGATGAAGGTGGAAGGTGGCGACAAGACAAACAGACAACTTAGCTAAGTGTAGCAACAAAGAGTGTCAAAACGACTATTCGTTAGCTTGGTCAACCAATAAATGTGTTTTCATATTGTTTAATTGTTACGTGAAAGTTCCACATTCAAATCTTGAATAACAAAATGTATACATTATATGGAATTATCAAATTTTTTCATTTGATTGAGAAAAAATAGATGGAATTGATAGATTTTATTGTATAACCCTAATTCCGTCGTTTTATAAAATTATCTTATAAAATAAAATTCCATTAATTTGCAATTTATAAATTCCACATTCCGTGGATTTTGTAAAATTTATCGATTCAACATTCATCGATCTAAACGATCTCTAAAAAATAAAATTAATTTTTAAACTATTTAGTGAAGATTTTCTTTTATCAAGAATTTCAATCGACTGTTTCAAATTAAACTACAAAAAGGGTAAAAAAAAAAAAAAAAGTTAAAATAGTGAAATATTTTTTCTAAAACATCATTTCCCTATAAAATATTTCCTATAAGTAAATGACTTGTGATGAGAGCAAACACATCATTCAAAGAAAAAGCTTCTATTGAGCATAAAAAGAAAACAAGTTGAAGGATGGAATAACCCATTAAGGTTTGAGAAGAGAAAACATTATTCTTTTCATTTTTATATTAGAGGATTAAATGTAGAAAATTAGAATATTTCTTGCTATTCAATCTCAAGAAATTCTTTTATTCAGGTCAGGACCATCAAACAGATGTCTCTTACACTTTTCCCCTTCTCTATGTATTTTTTCTTTTTTCTAATTTCTAGTGACTCCATTATAATAAAAAAAATTTTGAGATTACTGATTAGGGTCTTAATTTTCAAAACATGTTAATTTTCCTTTTCTGTTTACTAGTTTTCTCGAACTTCCGTTACACATTGTTTGAACCAGTTGATTTTCACATTGCAAGTAAATGTATATATATAATTTTTTTATTATTTTTTATTATAAATTATAATATTATGAATAATTTATATAACTAAAAATCTAAAAACATTCATAAAATAGAAAAAAATAATATTTTATGAAATTTTATATAACTAAAAATCTAAAAACATTCATAAAATAGAAAAAAATAATATTTTATGAAATAATAAAATAAAAAAATTTTCTCAAAGTAAGTATTAGTTTGACTTAAACTAAAAAAAGTATTAGTTTGATTTGTTTTATTACATTTTAAATTTATATTGTATTATAAATTATGGATAGCTAGTTTAATAACTAGTATATTAATCATTTATTTATAATTTTGATTTCTTTTTTCTTTTTGCTAAATTCTATGAGCATATAAATTAATTTTATCCAATAATTACTTTTTGCTAAATTCTAGTATAATAATTACTTTTTACTCTATTATCCGTTGAGACAGTGAAATATAATTTTTCTTTTCGAAAGTTGAAACACAAAATTTATAATTAATCCTTTGATGAAACATTAATTAAACAACTGACACCTATTAAGACAGTTAAAAGCAACTAAACAAGTAAATTTTACGGAACAAGCCCCAACATCCTAATCATAGGCTTGTTTTCAAGCCTTGTTTTAATCTTCGCAATTAAAATTTCAAAATTTTGTTATTTTTCGCAATTTATAGTTTTCAATTGTTTTAGTTTGTATAATTTTTACCTCTCAATGAGGTTTTTTGAATTAAGGAAACAGCTAATTCTTATAAATTATAATAAAATCAAAGATAATCGGACAAAATTATCCTTATTTTAAAGTTAAGAATAACTTGTAAACATAGTTATTCTCTCTAATACAATAAGCCTAATATTGAAAAACCATCATAGTTTGGAAAATATTTTCACATACTTATATTTGGGAAATAACCTTACAATTCAAGCTCTCTTTTTCAATACATTTGATCTCCAAAACATTTAACATTTTTCACTTTATTTTGATTCTCTAGAATTTATAAATATAGTAAATTCATCAAAAATTCAAAGCATGAATGCATCAGAGCAAATTGTCCCCTTCACATATTGTTTGCATTGCAATCATTTATTCTCATAACAATTAAAGATTTGTTCTTGACATGTGTAATCTGAACAAGAAATAATCCTATTGGATCTTCTCTCTCTGTCTCTCTCTTCCTCTGTATAAGAAGCTGAAGTTTTTGCATTCTTTTTGTTGCTATTACCCATCTGATTAAATTCGGTTTTCTACTGTTCTAGTGGTGAATTGAAAATACTCACATTTGAAGTGAATTGGTATAAAAGGGTAGCATTGTCATTTTCATTAATCTACAGAAATTGTTTTCTTTCAAGGAAGATTACGAGGCTTTTGTCTTTTCCTGCCACCAGGGAAACAGGGGAGACAGAAACAGAGGTTGCCCATTTTCATTAATGGAGTTTTAATTCATTATCAAAACCCTCAAAAAACTCGAATTTCTACCGAATTTCTACGTGGGTTTTCTTTTTTCCTTTAAAAGATTTTGATTTGCTAATTCAAAATTTGACTACATATGCAAAAACCAAAAAAGCTTAATTAGGCTCTGTTTTAGTTCAAATATTCTAAAAAAATAAGAGATTTAACTTCAGAATTTAGATCCATGTGGAGTTATAAAATGGCTTAATATTTAGTTCATGCTCAAATCAAGAAATTTTCCCTTTTTGTTGATGAGGGTTTTGATTTGCAAGATCCATTGTTCTTTAATTTGCTTTTGCCAGCCTTCTACTACTTTATATAAAGCAGGGCCATTAAAATTGGAAAATAGCCCTCATGTATCTTCAAGTACAGTTATATCAGTTGGTACTGCTTCTTCTTATGATAATGTGTCTAATGACTCCATTGGAGTGAAAGAAGAGAGTGTAAATGTAGATGGAGAGGAATTGCAGCCTCAAAATTGCAACAAAGGTGGTCTTAAAAAATCTGCTTTGGGTTCAAAAGAAGTTCAGAAGAAAAGAGTACAATGGATGGATTTCTTAGGGAAAGAACTTGTTCAGATCAGAGAATTTGAATCCAGGTTCGTACTTTCTTTAGTTATTTTTCTTCTGTCTACTTTAATTCCTTTTTTTTTTTTTTTTTTTTTTTTTTTTTTTTTTTTTTGGGCACTTGGACATCTGCCATTTATTTTTTAAGAACTTTGAGATCGAGGAAAAGGAAAAGAGGAAAATCACATTAATTTTATGACTTACCTTCATTTATTGTTCTTGCCAAAAAATGGGGGAGAGAATGAACTTGAAATTTAAAAGAAAAGGTTATCAGATTAGATGAATCATTGTAAGTTCATTGAATCCAATTCCTAAAATAGGATTCCATTTTTTGTTTGGTTCTTAAGGAATTCAAATGTTCTTTGCCATTTTTGTATTTTAATTATTTGAATTTATATATTGAAATCATATTTGTTTTTAAGTTTCATAAAACCAATAAATCCTATTTGGTTATCTGCAGAAGAAATTTGGTACAGGTTTTTTTTTTTTTTTTTTTTTTTTTTTTTTTTTTTTTTTTTTTTTTTTTTTTTTTTACAGAATTGGTTATACAGAAGTTTATTGTCAATGTTTACTGGGAAAAAAAAAAAAAAAGCATATTAGCTATGGTGAATTGGTGATTACTAAAGCATCTTAGCTATTGTCAATGTTTACTGGGAAAAAAAAAAAAAGAAGCATATTAGCTATGGTGAATTGGTGATTACTAAAGCATCTTAGCTATTGTCAATGTTGGATTTAGCTTTTGATATATATTGCGAGTAAAACAGTATAGATTCTTTTGTTTTAGGGAAAATATTTTAATGAATTTGTTCCATAAAACACAATTTATATTAAATCATGAATATGAAAACTCAGCTTTGGAAGAAAATAGAGTTTCTGGGCAGGATAGGTTTATGTTTGGCTTTAATTCCTAGAGTTGAAGCTTTGATCTCAACAAGTCGTCGAATAAGTTCTTTCATCATTTGAATTTAATGATGTATTTTTCTAAAACATGGTGGAGATAAGAATTCTCCATGCCAATAATTTCTGTTTGTCCAATCTTATTGAAGAACAAGTTTGAAGGTATTGAGATACACATTAGAAATCATAAATTATTGATAAAGACATGCTATTCATATATTCTGATAATACACTTTGTTGATCTTTCTTTAGTGAAACCGAAACCGAAGATACTGGTAGTGAAACAAAGTACTGTAGTGGCTGTTCCTGCATAATTCTTTGACATTCAATTATCATCCCTCAAACAAGTTGCTGGATTGACAGCTGCAATCACACAAGAAAAAAGCACAAGAAAGAAAAGAATTTGTCACCGCGCAAAGGATTATACTACAAGAAGACACATTCAGGTTTACAATTCATTTGGTTTTGAAGCATCCTCTCCCAATTCAAGATATTCTCTAAGGGAAGCAATATAGCTAAATTGTTTTTTAAAAACTTTTCTTTCCAACGATGTCATGAAATTGTTTGTTATTAAATTTTTAATTTAGCGGAAAAAATTATGAATTCCATACAAATTTCACAATCCAATTCTGCTAAGTTATTTTTCTTTCATAAAATGTTAAAGAATCCATTCTTATTATTCTTATTACGAGGCTAAGTTTAGGAAATAGTGAAGGTGCTCATTTTTTTTATTTGGACCGGAAAGAAAAGAAATATATGCAGGTTCTGCAGATCTCAACCAATTTATGCAGGGAAGCGAGATAATTGCACATCCTTCAACTTCTGACAAGAAAAGCATAAAGTTAAAAAAGAGTCATATAGTGGCTAATGTCTTTATACGTTGGTTTTTCCTCTACTACTATTTCTTATATTTTCTTTACAAGTCCTAATTCTACTTCTTAGGCTACTTTTTAACCAAATTTCTTTCCTGTGGCTTGCAAAAGAGAATCATATACTCCTGCATACTGGTGCAGAATTCATGCCAACCTTAACGCGTTCGCCTTCTGTGTTGCGAGGGCGACCTCGAGGTGGTAAGCCACCCGATAAATCCAGTAAAAAAATATTATTGCTACTGATGCTAAAAGGCCAACTGAATATCCAATCCCTGCTTGCTGCCCATGAAAACCAATCCTTCCTCTTCTTGTGAACATCTGCAAGTGGAGGTGGCCTGTTCTGTTGGACATGGCACCTTAATTTGCATACCACAACAAATCCATCTATTATTAGCATAATAGTCTGGAATGTCCATCAAGTCATTTGACCTCCCACGGAATCTTGACCTTCAAGTTTATTGTTGCTGACATCCCGTGTAAAGAAAGTTGTTGCAACTTTGTTAGTGTTGAGGAATGGAGTCCTGATAGTCTGTTGTGTGACCAGTCCAAGCTTTCTATACATTCTCTTAAGATCACCAAAACTTTCTGGTATCTTACCAGGAGATTTGGTTATATGAAATGTTTCAATATCTTTAGCCCTTTAAAATGACCTAATGAAAGTCGGATCTTCACCAGAACAGTTTTGATTGTTTTGACAAGTCCAAAAGGAAGGGTAGATATCAAGGCTTCGGCCTTGAGAGACCTTTTTCGTCTTCTTCCAATTCACACCAAGTCATTGAACTCAAATGGAAATGGTGAATATATCTCGATGATATAAATGTATTTTGGTGTTTTCAATCATTCCCAAGCAGATTTCCCAAACTTGAATCCGAAATTTTCACCATTTGAGATTGTTGTTGCGACAAAAATCAAGAAATTCGGAGGCTAGTGAGATTGGTAATGGTGTTAAGGAATAGATACCTTCAATGGGTAGGAATAGAACCTTCAAGGGTGTTGTTGTGTAAGCTTAGGACTTGAAGAGAGGAGCATTGGGAAAGAAATAATGGTAATTCACCTGTAATGTTGTTGTCATGGAGATCAAGATGTTGAAGCTTGGTCAAGCTAGTGATGTTTTTTGGTAATTTTCCGGAGAACTTATTATTTCCTAGTGAAAGTATCATTGTTTCTTCAGAGAAGGTAACTGGAACTTCACCAGAGAACTCATTAGAAGAGAAATCAATATAAGCTAACAATGCATTTCCCAAAACTGGGATTTTCCCAGAAAATCTATTTCCTGATAAATCCAACAGCATAAGGCGATAAATCTTGGAAATGGACTCAGGAATCTGTCCAGAAAAGTTGTTTCCAGCCAACATAAGAACTATAATTGCATTGGCATTGCCAATATTATCAGGCAGCTCTCCTGAGAAATTATTCCTTGACAAGGCAAGAATAGATAAACTCTGCGACTCAAACAGACCAGGAGGAAGAGAACCTGAGAGTTTATTATCAGACAAAACAATCGCGCTCAGTTTTATTTCAGCTAGCCATTGAGGGATAGTTCCTTGAAGCATATTTTCTCTCAAATCCAATATATTAAGAGTCTTCTGCGTTGAAATCCATTCTGGTATGCTTCCTGTAAGCCTGCAAGATTTTAAAGACAATTGAGATAACATACATTTTGGCACTAACTTTACATTGCTATCCCAAGTCAGATTATTCCCTCCAAGATAAAGTTCCTGGAGGCTCCTTATATCAAACAACCATGTTGGAATTTCTCCAACTAGCAAATTATCTTGCAGTCGAAGAACTTTCAACTTGCTTAGTTTCTTCATTGATAGTGGAATTCCTCCAGTTATCCTGTTATTGCTCAAAGCTAAAGTAGTCAAGTTGGTTAAGTTGCCTATATTAGCAGGAATCTCCATTGATAAAGGATTGTCTCGCAAATCCAGTTCCTGCAATTCTTTCAGATGAAGAACAGAAGATGGAATACTACTCATGAAATTATTACTGGCTAGATTCAACTGCTGCAAATTTGTAAGATTTCCAATTTCTTGAGGAATATTTCCTCCAATAAGATTCTCTGCCAACTTTAGTACCCTCAAGTTCTTGAGAAAACCCACTTCCTTGCTTAGCATACCATTCAAGAAATTGCTGCTTAAATCAAGAAATTGGAGATATTTCAAGTTAAAAATACTTGAAGGAATTGATCCACTAAAATGATTGACCCGCATATCTAGATGAACTAATCTTGTAAGATTGGTGAACATATCAGTTGGAATCTCACCAACTATACCATTAGAAGAAATGTCAAGAAACATCAAGGATTTAATGCTAAAAAGGGGTGATAATACTGAAGAAGGCATTGGTATAGTTGGAACTTCAGAAACAACAAAAGAGTCAAGATTAAGAGCTGCTACTGATCTTGAACTTGATTGAGACTCGCAAGTCACTGATTCCCATTGGCAACAATCTGAGGTTGAATCCCATGAATCCAAGCCAAAAAGAGAATAATTATCAGAAGAAGAATTAATGTTTTTGATCACCAAAGATTTGAATTGAAGAAGGGCTTGTTTCTGATAATCTGGACAAGAAAGAGAAGCGGTAGTGAAGAAAATGAGAAGTAGGAATAGAAAGTGTAGATTAGCCATTTTTGGGTTCTTGTGAAGTGGGAGTTGGTAATGGCTGCTTTATAAATAAGTTCACATGACAATAGGCAATGGCTACTGGTGAAAGGTTGGAGATTAAGAGGTTTTGTTTTGGAGCATTTAAGTCCATCGGTCGGGGTAAACTAATAGTACAAGGTTATAGGAAAAAAAAAAAAGTCATCGGTTCGGGGTAAACTAATAAGTACAAGGTTTATAGGAAAAAAAAAAAGCACATTTGGATTGTCCTTTTAGTGGAAAGAGGATGTTTATTGCAAAAAAAAAAGCACATTTGATTGTCCTTTTAGTGGAAAGAGGATGTTTATTCTTTAGTTGACGTTTTCTTTTATTATTATTCTTTTTTGGAAATATCAATTAGTTTGTGAAATATAACTAGTCAGGTCCTTTTTTTTTAAATATACAATTTTTTTTATATATTTTACATCCGTTACACTATTAGGTATTTTTGTCTAATTTTTCATCATTCCCGTTCCGTCAACAAGAAAGCACAGAGGCCAAAAAAGAGATATTAAAATATTATATCAAAAAAGGTCCCTGTAATTTGAAAAATATAACTAGTCCATCCTTGTATTTTTAAAAATAAAAAGAGTATTGTTATCATTTTATAAGGTACTTACCAGAAAAGATGCAAAAATTGAACAGAATGACCTTATAGTTGACGAAAGTAAATTATAGGATATTTTAGTCTATTTCAAAAAAGATAGGACGGACTAGTTGTATTTTGCAAATCGTACGAATTGTACTACAATTCTCCCTTCTTTTTTTAACTTGGAAAATCATACCTCAAAAAAAAAAAGGGGGGTTAAGGTTGGAGAGTCAAAATTCATATAAATTCCATATTAAAATCTCATATTTTCAACATGAAATTCACAATAAGTTTCATATTTTTTTCAATTAAATAAAATTTTTCAACCAGTAAAAAAAAATTGAATTTTCTCACTAATATGAGAAGTGAGAAGTATTAAGGGAGGTTTAAATAAAAAAATTATTTAATCCATCGTGTTTTCGGTCTATTAAACCTCCCTCTGATTTAAAAAAAAGTTAATAATATTTTCAGTAAAACCAAAAACAAATTCCTGTTAAACATAAGCATAATTCCGTATCAAAACAAAAGAGCAAAATCTTTTAAAATAATGTCTTCATCTCATTGCTGGTTGTGTGTCAAAAGTCTTTGGCCCTGCGATTTGGTTTAGAATAAAATCTTGGAAATACATATATTTTAAACCTATTTTTTTCAAATATTTAGACCAACAACTAATTTTTAAAACAATATATTAATAATAATAATAAAAGAATTGTATATGTTTACATATATAGTTACATATTTCTAACTAAATTTATTAGAGATTAGTTCAAAATTTAAGAAGAATTGAAAGACTGGAATGTTATTTTATATTCATTTGTATAAAATATTCAGTTTGATTTTGATTTTGATAGAAAAGAATCAATTTTTTTTTAACATATTTCTAACTAAATTTATTAGAGATTAGTTCAAAATTTAAGAAGAATTGAAAGACTGGAATGTTATTTTATATTCATTTGTATAAAATATTCAGTTTGATTTTGATTTTGATAGAAAAGAATCAATTTTTTTTTAATTTAATTGGATAAAAAAAATCGCACTAAATTAAAATTAAATCGAATCAAACTGAACTTTTAAAATTAAATCAAATCAAACTGAAGTTATTTAATTTGAATTGATTAATTTAGGTATGTGGAAAATTTTGATGGATTTGATTTTGATAAAATCAAAATACTTAGTTAGTCAATGGAAAGTTCGAATTTAGTCAAAAGAATAGCAATAAATTAGTAGTGGAAGTTTGAAAACAAAGTAAGTGGAAAAAGATTGGAAAGCTCATTTGTTTGATTGTTCCTTTAGTGGGACAAGGATGTCCTTCAGTTGACCTTTTTTTTCTTTTTCTTTTTCTTTTTTCTAATGGTATTTCTTTATTATTGTATTGTTAGTTTATTTAATGCATAAAAAAAAGAAAAATTAAATAAATATTTATGCCAATCTCATAATGTATAATATTATCAATGTTCAATTAAAGATTTATACCTAAATTTGCTTTATTCATTATTAATTAATATTCTATGGCTTGTAATTAAATTATAAAAAAAAGGAATATAATTTTCAGTTGTTAATAATTTATAAAATATTTTATGATAAATAGAATCATGTTGTATATGTATCTATCTTCATCTCCTTGTTTGACTTATTTGATTGTTTTGGGTCAAAAGTGTTCTGGAGAATATATTTTTTAATTCTTTCGGTCAAAAGTTTAAAATAAATAATAATAATAATATTATTATTATTATTATTAATTTTGAAAAGAAAATCTCCACTTTTGGGGGTCACTCCTAGACCCTTTAGCTCCATCAATTATGTTGAATTTTGAGAAAAAGTAGCTCCATCAATGATGTTGAATTTTGAAAAAAAAGTTTTCCCTAGTTCCGTCAACCACGTTAAATTTGAAAAAAAAAAAATTATTCTTAATAATATTTTTTTATTTTTTTATTATTAAATTAATTTATAACTACTATCCCTTTAATTTAGTAAGAGATGCAATAACTAGACGACTTCTTGATAATTAAATATTTTTAATTTTCTTGATATTTTTTCTCTTATATTCTAAATCAGTTTGACATGAAATAAAATAGTGTTTATGAAATTAGAAAAAAAAAAACTAGAATTATATATTTTTAATTTAAGTCACTTTTTAAAGTTTCAAAAATTTGTATGTATGCACATACATTTTTTTTTCTAATATACTAGATAAGTAATACTACCATTATAGCCAAAATGATTACCATTATCGATTCAGATGATCTCTTTTTTTTTTTTTCTTTTATCCAGCAATAAAAATAATTTATTATTATTTTTCATTACAGTTATACATAGATATTGATTTTGGGGTTAAGAGCAATGAGTTGAAGATTGAGTAATAACTTAATTTTCTTTTTGAGCACCTATTAAGATTTTAAGAATATTCATTTATAAATTAGGGACCGAAGGATTAACTCTAGGGATTCAGTTAAACTTTATTTGGAAACCACTTTATTATAAAAAAATAGAATTAAATACATAAGAAGTAATATTACAAATAGCTTGTACGACAAAATTTAATACACCAATTGTATTTATTTTAATTTGAATAAAAATTTATGCTTTAATATTATATAGATTAAAAAAATTAAAAGAATATATATATATATATAACGATTATAGTCAACGTGTAACGCACGTCATAAAAAAATATTATAAAAAATATATATACCAATAGAGGCAGTGAAAGCAGTGAATCCATAAATGTGATTTCACCCTTAGCAACCATTGAAGACCCATTTTGAGAGAGGCAAAGGAGAGATCGTTGTGCTGTTAAAGCAAAAGGAGAAAATCGACGCCAAGAATGAGAGGAATTTTGAGAGAGACAAAGTGAAAAAAACGTCAAGTTTTAAATCCCTCGGGGAGGCATAAAAAATCAGGTCTTGAAGAGCCTCATCTTTGAAGTGGGAATGGTCAAATAGAGAGAAAAAATCATAATATGTGAAAGGTTCACCGATTGAATACAAAGTTTAACCCACCCACTCTATTTCCAAAATTTCCACAATTGCAATTGTTTGGAATGCAAGGGACGTCAGCAATGGCCCCACGCATAGACGTCTCGACGATCTTGCTCGGATCGGGCATTAGTCTTTGGTTGTCATCCTGAAACCAATGGATCGGACTCTGTTACGTAAATAGATTCCTAACTTTTGTCTCATATTATGAGATAAGTAAGCAGTTCTTATTGTATCGGCCAAAAATCTCACAAAGGGGAAGTTTATAACAATAATTTTTTTAATTTAAAAATTTTGTTTTACCGCCTGATATGCACTGCCAAGACCTATGAATAATTTTTTTAATTTAAAAATTTTGTTTTACCGCCTGATATGCACTGCCAAGACCTATGATTGATTTGATCCCTTTTGTGCAAGTGACTGAGATTTATTTATAGAGCAACAAATATTATTATTATTTGATAAAATTATCGTTGTTCACTTTACACGTTTCGGCTCCATTCATTTCCAAAAAATAAGTTCCTAGAAAACGTTTTTAATGAAAAATAACTTTCAGGAAAATACATTATTTTCAATCGACATAGGCTATCACATAAAAAATCACTTAGAAAAATATTTTTCAATATTTAATACAATATTAAAAAAATTTAATTTTTCACCATATAACTAATGTGTTTACATATGTTATATTTCATATAAATTTAATAAATATATGAAAATTGATAAGAAAATCAAATTAATAAAAGGTTGAACATCAGAAAAAAAATATTTCTAATACTTTGCTATAATTTCATCAGGTTCAAAACGAAATTCATAGTTCATGCATTGCTTAAATACATAGTTGGTTCAATTACAAAAAACAATAATAATAACATTAATCTAAGAAGCAATAATAAAAACATTAGTTCAAGAAAGAAAAAACCAACTACAATAAAAACATTAGTTCAAGAAAGAAAAAACCAACTACAATAAAATCAAGTTCCTTCCGTTTGAATTTGTTATTTTTTAGATTTGGGCTTGGATTTTATTTAATTTAATATTATTTTCAGTAATTAATTGATTAATTAATTTCAATTAATTAATTAATTAAAAGAAAGAGGTAATAGAATATGTGAGTTGCAGTTGAGAAAATGAGAGCACTCCTCGAGAAGTTATTCATCATGTACAAAAGATGGAAACCAAATGAGCCAATGTGAGTAACGTGAATCACTAGAGATTTTTTGGTGACTGCCTGTGGAGCCTATAAAAAGCCTTGTTTTTATTTTTCCTAAACACTGTTTATTTACGTTTTCTGATAATTACAAACACTCTTTTCAATACAAGTAATGAAATTCAATTTACTTTTCAAGCAATCAAACTCTCTTTACAATTTTCTCAACTCAAATTTACTTAAATTACACAATCGGTGAAGCGTTTACGTGGATCCAAACCCACAGCCTAAAAGTCAGATAAAATGCATTTTATTTTTCAGTTAATGTACTTCACACACCTGACACGCCGGCAATTAATTCACAAATCAAGCTATCAGTCAGCTGATCGTTGCCATTTCTACAGAAAGAACCAACACCTTCATACTTATTAAAAAAATTTTGAATCCAAAATTTTCAAAGATTACATTTTTAGCCATAAACACTTTTTCAAGCATTTCAGGACAAAACAGCAGAGCAAGAGGATTCCATTAGTGAATAATTGCATCATATTACTGAATAGTAAATAATACTAATAATAATTAAATAATTAACCGTAACAACAGGCAACCATAAAATGGCGTTAGCTCTTTTATATTCCAGGCGCATTTAGCTCTTTTTTTCCGTATTTATATTTCTATTAAATGTTAACCTAAGTTTTTAGCGCCTAGGCAAGGCCAAGTTAGTATACCAGGCGCCTATCTATCCTAGGCGAACACTGATTAATATGAAATTATTTCCTTAGAGATTAGGCTGATTGTAATTTCTTTTTCAGGTAAATGACAGAGGATATCACTTAACTTTAAGATTATTTATAATTTGATCACAAAATATCAATTTAATGCAGATGAATCACTAATTCCCCCCCCCCCCCCCTAATTTTCCCCCCCCCCCCCCCCACAAAAAAACTTAAACACATTCAGATTTTCTGGCGAAAATTCTGCCAGAATGCTGAACTGAAGAAACTTAAACACATTTCAGATTTTCTGGCGAAAATCTGCCAGAAATGCTGAACTGAAGAACCATCTTACTCATAGTTGAGTTAGCAAATACATAGGGTTCATGCACAACAAGGAATACCCCTATGTGAACCTAAAGTCAATTTAAATAGGTGAGCTAACGATTTGATAATTATTCTAAGAAGAAATTTGCCAGAGTCTCAAATGTGATCAAATCAGGGATAAAAAAAAAAAAGGTTAGAAGTTAGTGACTCACCCAAAAGAAATTTATTTGTTGTGATCAATTAGAAACAAACTCCTTTTTCCAAATCCAGAAGATTTTGATGCTTCAAGGTTTGAAAGAGGAAGACCTGATCTTTATTCATATGTGATGTGCTGGGGACATGAGTCTGCTCACCTTGCATAATATTGTAAGATGATTGAAATGGGATTTACTGACTCCCAGTTAGACGTTTGGATATGATCCTATGCTGGCACCATCTAAAGGGCTTCCCATTCACCTTCAACTGCATCAATCCCAAGTCCAAGAAAAATTTAGAGTTGCAGCTTTTTCATATCTTTCTTCTTCCCCTTTTAAACTTAAACTCAAGCACAAGAGGTAATCTCATATATAGTACAGTTATTCATTCTTATTTTATTATTTTGTTATCTGTCTACATCTATATGCCACCAAGGTAGAAAATTCTACATTTATTAAGCAAGAGATACGAAGAAATAACTCTCGGTCTATCATCATCATTACCATCTTTGCTCACTATCATAGTTTTTAAACAGGCACACCTTGGGCACAAGGGTTAAGTGGCACATGGCCTAGCACCTCAAACCCTCCAAGCGGGCGACCTACATCAGATGCACGTCTTAACAGAAAGGAACATTCCTCAAGCAGCATAAGGCAATCACCCAAGCGTGCATTCACCATATTTGCTCTGTATGAGCTTTTTTTTTTTATTATTAAGTTATTTCATTTAGGTACTCCTTTGCATTATTTAAGGGATTGTAAATAAGATTAACACTCAGTAGAAAGAAACAAGCTTGAGATTTCTTATCAAAAGAGTGATAAGAAAGACTAAAAAGTAGTAGGTGTTTGCTCAAGGTGGACTGCTGGGAGTTATTTATGCAGTTGAGTGAAGCATTCTGCACACAGTCTATAACAAATTTCAGATAAAAGGACAGTTCTGGGATGATTATTAAGTGTTTTTAGTGTCTGAGGACAGAGGTTATACAATGAATCATGAAGAGGAGTCCGTGGTATTTGTTTTCTCTATGAGTTTTCCCTGCTACCCCATCTTCTTTCTCAAACCCATAAACTCTACCAGTAGGGGGTGGCCACGGTTCCGGAACTGCCGGATTCCGGGTCCAAAAAATGTGGAACCAGAAACGAACCGGAAACTAACGGTTCCAGGTTTGGAACCGAACAGTTACGTTTCTTGTTCTGGTTTTTGAACGGTTCTAAAACCGACGGTTTCGGCCGGTTTTTTGGCGAATCGCATAATTATAAAATAAAAAACTAAGGAACATTTTTTGTTGAAAATTTAAAACTTAAATATTTGTGAATAACTTAAAAAAAAACTTTAAGAAAAAATAAGAAAAAGGCTTGAACTTAATTTTTTTTGAAAGTGCTTGAACTTTTTTTTTGTTTACGATAATTTGGACAATAATTAGAGATTGGATTTTGGAGAAATTATTTAATAATAATTTGGACAACAATTACAAATGGGAGAACTTAGAGAAATTGGAGAGTAAAGAGTAGTAGAGAGAAATAATTTTGTGGGAGGATGAATGAAAATAATGGAGTATGCATAGTAAACCCAAAAAATCAATTTTCCACAAACACCTTAAAACTAGCTATTATATAGCCGTTTATAATTGTCAAGAGGGGTTGGGAAAGCACTGGTGGGATATAGCTTCCTTTTACATAAAATCAAAATTTTGATTCAGGTCTTTTGTTTTTCTTTGGATTTGAGAAAATACAGTAGGCCTGTTAAAGTTAGGTTGACCTTGGTATTTTGTTGTGGGGTCCATCCAACATGTGGGACCCACAGACATTTGAAAAGAAAAAAAAAAAAGAAAGAAGAGATTCAAACGTGTGGGGATCCCACACGTTTGAATGAAGAAAAAAAAATATAGGGATTCCCACCGTTTGATATGAAGAAAAAAAAATATAGGCACGTTTAATTTTTTCCTTTCATATTGGGACGATTGCCAAAGAAAGGAAGGAAAGGGGAAAGTGGACGCGTGATAACGCGTCCACTGCGTCCCTTCTCCTATAAAAAGGAGGAGGAAGATTTTCCACTTCAAAGCGTACAAAACCAAAAAAAACGAAGAAGTCTACACAGTTAAGTATAGAGAATTTTAGGAAAGGGTTCTTAAAATTGAGAAAGAGAGAAAAATAGTGAAAATTATAATTTTTGGAGTTTTTTTTTATTTTTTTTGAAATATTTAGAGTGCCACTATTTTTTTGTATAATCTCTTGTACCCACTATTTTTGTTGTGGAAGAATTATTTGGAGTTTTTTCTATGGACGTAGCCTATAACAGTTGAAGGGTGAATCACGTAAATATATGTGCTGGTATTTACGGTAATTATTTAATTTTTACCGTGGTTATTATTTCTGGTAGATTCGATCGTCAGTATCCAATACATAATTATTGGAGCATTTTTTCCACAGGCCCCACTCGGGATCAGTTATAAACCCAACAAGTTTCCCTATTGTGTTATTTGCTTAACAAGTTAATAATATAAATTGCACAAAGTGGGGATCAGAGGAAATTTAGAACAACTCGGGGAGCACCATATGGCTGGGAATCAAATTGTAACACCATTATTAGCTGAGATATTTGTCTTGGAATCAGTTAAGCTGAGGAATCAGGAAGAGGTTAACAGAATGGAGAACTACCTCAATTATAAAGATCTATACAATCCAATTGAAGGTGACAGTGCAAAGGAAAGAAATGAAATAAAGCAGTGGGGGAGAAATTAAAAAAGCAGGACATTGGGTACAATTTACGCCAATGGGATAGATGGCTAGCCTGTAACAACCATATGAAGAAATGAAAAAAGATCCCCAAGTTCTCTGGAAGAAATTGGAGAATTTGTACGAGGCTACAAATTGCTCAAGGGAAAAGTTTCATGATGCGTAAAGTCATGAACTTGAAGCTGTCAGAGTGTACGATCAATTACACAACACCTGAACATATTTTGAAGGACTCATCACTGAGTTAGCAGTTTGCGGTATTGCCCTTAGAAGACGAGATTGCAGCATGCCTACTGTTGGGATCTCTACCGGATAGCTGAGATACTTCTGTGGTATCGATTGAGTAACTCAGCTCCAAATTGGCTGCTGGTAACGATGTCTATTGGTAAAGAATAGACTACTTAATGAAGAACTACGAAGAAGAGATACTGGTCACAGTTACCAGTTCAAAGCCCTTGTCACAGAGAATGGGGCGCGGAAGGCAAGAGTAGAAGGTCCAAGCATGTAAAGTCAAGTGGTTAGATCTTAAGGTCCAAGAGAGATAGAAAATTGTTACCATTGTGATAAGGAGGTTCATTTCTTCAAAAAGAATATGTCGTTTACTCAAACAAGATTTTATGCAGGACCGAAGAACAGGACAATGGACAGAAATACATCTGCTACAGTCTCAGCGAGAAGATGGTGGAGGTGACTTTTAGTCACTTCATGATGCAGATTGTTGTCATGTTGGAGATTGCAGATACCGAGTGGAAGTAGGACTTCCGGTGGCTTCATACCACTATGTTCCAAAAAAGGGAATATTTTTCATTATAAAGCGGAGGACTTTTTGGCATCATTAAAATGGGAAATAATAGCGTCTCGCAAAATTGGTGGGAATCGGTGATATCTGCATAAAGGACAAAGTGCTCGTGTGTACATTAAACACTCAAAATGAGAGGGACATATTTCCGATCTTCGGTTTGAACCTATTTGTCTTTGTGAGTTGTACTGGACAAGGAAGGCTATCACCATATACAGGTGGCGGTTAATGGAAACTTCACCAAAGGGTTTCTTTGGGGTGGGCAGAGGAAATTATGTTGGCTCGCTGTATAAAGGACGCACGCAAATAATATGTGCAGCGTCAACTAAATACTAGTTGCAATGATGCTTTACCAAATTTGTGGCATAGTGCGGGCTGGCCACACGTTAGTTGAGAAAAGGGTTGAATATGTTGGCTTAAGAAGTCCCTCATACCATTAGCCAAAGGTAAAATAAACCTTCTGATTATTGTTTATTTGGGAAGCAACATCGGGGTTCTCATTTTTGAAAAAGCTCTAGAAGGAGAGACAACAAGTGGAGTTGGTACACTCTGATGTATGTCGGTCCCATGGAAGTAGAATCACTATGGGGAAGTAGTATTTCTTACCTTTTCATTGATGATTCTCACGAAAAAACATGGATATATATTGTTGTGCACAAAAGACCAAGTTATTCAAGCACTTTTCAGCAATTCCATGCTATGGTTGGAAAGGGAGACTGGAGGTGGCATTGAAGTGTTGCGCACGGATTAATTGTGGTGAGTTTCTCTAAGGAGTTTTAGAGATTATTTGTTAGTCATGCACGGTATCAGGCGATGAAAAAGACAGTTCCTTGGTACGCCTCAACACAAACGGTGTTGCTGAATGGATGATCGCACCATTTGTTGAAGAGTAAGTTCATGCCTTCAAAATGGGCCAAACTTACTAAGCATTTTGGGGAGAAGCTGTCAACACAGCTGTTCTACCTAATCAACCGACTACCTTCACACCATTGGAGCACCTTTGGATTTTGATATCCTGGAGAAGGTCTGGACAGGTAGAAATATTTCATACTCTCACCTGAGGGTATTTGGCTGCAAGGCATTTATGTATGTGCCAAAGGAGCATAGATCAAAGCTTGATGACAAGTCAGTTCCTTACACTTTTGCCGGTTATGGAGAAAAAGAGTTTGGCTACAGGTTGTGGGACCCAAAGAAAAAGAAAGTTGTCCTGGAGCCAAGACGTAGTATTCCATGAGAATGAGATCGTGGCAGATACAACTTGTGAAGAATCCACAATTGATGGTGTTGTTGATATTACACCAGGAAGCATTCCTACAGATGATGCAACGAGAGGAGGAATGCCAGAATCAGAACGGGAAGAAGAAGAAGAGCCAGTCATGGGGAATCAAGAGACGATTGTAAATGATAACAGTGATGTGGAGGGTGTTGAGCAGGGAGAGCCAGAGAACCCCATTCCACCAGAAGGAGTTGAACCTCAGTTAAGAAGGTCAACCAGAGAATGCCAACCATCTACAAGGTACCCTAGTTCTGATTAGTTCTGATTACATTTTGATTACTGATGAGGGGGAGCTAGATAAGATGTGCATCTTGTAAAGATAGAGATTGCTGAGAAAGGCCATGCAAAGAAGAGACATGAATTCTTTGAAAAGGAATGACACATATGAGCTGGTGAAACTTCCAAAAGGGAAGAGAACACTCAGAATAAAATGGTGTGTTACAAACTGAAGAAAGATGATTAGCAACCTTAGGTTAAGATACAACTCGATTGGTCGTCAAAGGCTTTACTCAAAAGAAAGTATTGACTTGATGAGATTTTTTTCACCAGTTGTGAAATGAGTTCTATTCGAGTTGTTGGCAGGTTCTAGTAGCCAATTTGAATCTTGAGTTAGAGCAGCTTTGATGTAAAGGACCGCTTTCTTACATGGGTTATCTAGAGGAAGAAAATCTATATTGGAACAACTAGAAGGTTTCAGGGGTTCAAGGGAAAGAGGGACATGGTTTTGTCGCTTGAAAAGAGCTTGTAAGGTTTGAAAACAAGCACCGCGGACAGTGGTATAAAAAGTTGATTCTTTCATGGTGAATCAAGGATACAAAAGGAAAAAATGCAGATCCTTGTGTCATATGTTCAGAAATTCCCTGATGGTAAATTTATCATCCTTCTCTTATATGTTGATGATATGCTAATCGTCTGACCAGATGCACACATGGATAGAGTTGTTAAAGGAGATTTGTCAAAAACATTGTGACATGAAGGATTTGGATCGGCAAGGCGAATTCTCGAATGGAGATTATTTCGAGAACAGAAAGTCCTGCAGATTATGGTTATCGCAGGGGAAAAATATATTTGAACGAGTTCTAGAGAGGTTCAAATATGAAGAAATGCTAAACCAGTTAGGCACTTCCTCTTTGCCGCTCACTTTTCAAGTTGAGTAAGAAATCCTACACATCAACAGAGAAAGAAAAGGAGATATGTCAAATGATATGTCAAATGTTCCATATTCTTCAGCGGTCGAAAGTTTAGTGTACGCAATGGTGTGTACGAGACCAGATATCGCTCATGCAGTTGGCGTTGTGAGCTGATTTTTGTCAAATTCCCAGAAGACACATTGGGAAGCAGTGAAGTGGATCTTCAAATACCTGAGAGGAACTTCAAAGTTATGTTATTAACTTTTGGAGGTGAAAAATCTGCACTTGTTGGTTATACAGATGCAGATATGGCCGGTGATCTTGATGAAAGAAAATCTACATCAGGATACCTATTTACATTCTCAGGGGGAGTTATTTCATGGCAAGCTATTTCATGGCAATCAAGATTATAAAAATATTTTTCATTATCAACTACCGAAACAGAGTACATTGCAGCTACGGAAGCAGGAAAGGAAATGTTTTGGTTAAAGCGATTCTTTCAAGAATTGAGTGTGCAGCAAGAAGAATATATAGTTTATTGTGATAATCAAAGTGCGTTAAACTTGAGCAAAAGGACTATGTATCATGCACGGACAAAGCACATTGATGTAAGATATCATTGGCTTAGATTTGCCATTGAAGAGAAACAGTTCCAGTAGTGAAAAATCCACACAGATAGAAATGCTGCAGATATACAAAGGTCGTTCCGAAGGAGAAGTTCGAATTGTGTGTCAAAGTAGCAGGAATGGAGAGTCCCACCATGTAGTCGGGAGAGGGAGAATTGTTGTGGGATCCCTCCAACATGTGGGACCCACACAAGTTTGAAGAAAGAAAAAAAAAGAAGCAACAAACACGTTTTGTTTTGGGCAGCCAAAGAAGACTATGAAAGAAAGAAAAAACGAAGAAGAAAAAAGGAAAATGTGTACGCACGTTTTTTTTGAAGAAAAAAATTTTTTCAACAAAGATGGCTTGAAGGCGTGATTAACACGTCCACTGCGTCCCCTCTCCTATAAAAAGGAGAAGGATTTTCACTTCAAAGCGTACAAAAACAAAACAAAAAAATAAATATTATAATTTTAGGAAAGGGTTCCTAAAATTGGGAAAGAGAGAAAATAGTGAGTATTGTAATTTTTGGGGTGTTTTTGTTTAAACACTTAGAGTGCCACTATTTTTGTAATCTCTTTTGTACCTACTATTTTTTAGTGGAAGAAACTATTCGGAGTTTTTGTCCCTGTGGACGTCGTAGCCCATAAACAGTTGAAGGATGAACCACGTAAATCTCAGTGTTTCTTATTTTTCATCTTGACATTTACGTTAATTATTTTAATTTTTTACCGTGATTATTATTTCTGGTGAATTTGATCGTCAATATCCAATACGTAATTATTGGAGTATTTTTCCGCGGGCCCCACTCGGGATCAGTTATAATCCCAACACATTTTTGGAGGTCTCAATTGTATAATTAGATCTGGAATCTGAGAGAACTTTTCCCCAGTGGCCTGTTAAAGTTAGTGTATTCAGAATTTCTGCTTATATGGAAAAGCAACTGAACTTTCCTTCAGGAGTTATGTTTTCTTGAAAATGTAGTCTCAGTGGTGCACAGAAACTCCTGACCGTGAGCGTTTCTGCATTTCTGAAGCATTTCTGCATATCATGTAAAATTACAATTTAAATGCAACATAGTGTAGTCTTCTTTTGCTCGAAGATGAGTTTGGATGATCACTTAATCGGATGGAGAGAGATTTTTTTATTTTGACTAGGATGGTTAAAGGTACATTTAGAAAGAAAAATCTTATTTTCTGTCGTTGGCTTGGTACAATTTAAAGGATCTAATGCTGTGTCTGGATTTATGGATTTGAACTTTGTATTAGGATCTGAATAAAATCCATTTGGATTAGTTAATATTTATGGATTTGGATTTTAATAAGATATATAAAGATTGTGGAAATTTATAAGTGATGAATTTCCTACCTTCAATGTGTTCTAAATACACTAAATCTCAAAATTTTAAATTTCAAATCAAAATTCAAACACTATATTTCAAAACATAGAATTAGATTGAAACTCGGCCAGAAACAATAATATCCCTAATAACTACCGTCGTTTAAAAATTGATTTTGTATTAAAAATTGTTTTAATTTTTTTTTTTTTTTCAAATCAAAAATTCAAAAAACATATATTTTTCATAACATTGAATATAGATTGAAACAATTCGGCCAAGAAACAATAATATCTGCCTAATAACTACCGTCGTTTAAAAATTGATTTTGTTATTAAAAATGTGTTTTTAATTTTTTTTTTTTTGGAATAATGAATATAAGATTTAGTATATCATAAATATTGTTTTGGTTTGACTTTTCCGAGTTAATAAACCGGGTCCATTTTTTTCAATATAATAATATCCCTAATAACTACCGTCGTTTAAAAATTGATTTTGTATTAAAAATTGTTTTAATTTTTTTTTTTTTTTGAAAATAATGAATATAAGTTTAGTATATCATAATATGTTTGGTTACTTTTCCGAGTAAAAACGGGTCCATTTTTAAATATGACGACAAAAAAACCTTCTATATATTCTTCCGAATATTGTTTTTTTGAAAATTTATTACAACTTACACCCGTAAAATAGTTTAATATATCAAACTTTAATGGAGGAACATGTCGCATTACTAGATTTCATTGGTAAAAAGAAACTTATCTGAACTTGAAAATCTGAAGTCTCCAACCACAAGCGACAACTAGATAAAACTCTTCAATAACGAGGAACAACCCAATGAAAGGAGATAAATTAATAACCTCATAAAGAGGGTACTAAACACTAAAAACTGACTAAGAACTAATAGATTGTTTGGATAGAGGTTATTTAATAGGTTTAGACAGTAAAGTAAGGTATAAGGGGATTATTTAGTTGTTTGGAAAGAAAGTTTAAGAGAGAGAGTATGATTTTTTTAAAGTTATTTGAGGAGTTGAAAACTTATTTAAACACCCCAATCTTTAACGCCCCAAATTGGAGTGTAAGCATGGTTAAAAATTTTAATTTTCAGAATTATCCGTAATTATATTTATAAATCTTCCATGGCAAGGGTATTTTCATAATATTTATATTTAACACTACCTTCCTCCACCATCAAACCAAACAAAATAATGTTATTAAACTTTCGTTTACCATATCTTCTCCACAAACACAAAAAAGATATTTAATATATTTTCTCGTACCATACTTTATTATGATCCATCTCTCCCTACATCCAAATAAAAGCGCAAGATGATATCAAAAATACTCAAGACTCACTAAGAGACTAAAAAAATTAAATAAAATAAAGAAAAATGATAGAAAGAGACAAAAAGAAACCACCGAGAACCCAAAAAGTCAGTCGGCTATAATAGTTTAGAAAGAAAATCTAGAAGAATACAAGGAATAGAAAGCTAGAGAGGAATTTTACGATCAGTTTTTTTTTTTTTTTTTCAGCCTTAATATAGTAATACGGTAAAATCAATTTTAGGACCCATAATTTATTTTAAATTTATTATTTAATTGGTTTTAAATGAGTGAGGTAAAACAACTATTAAATAGATTTACCCATTTATTATAGGTTGGCAATATTATTGTAATTTTTTTAGGGTCTTAATTTTCAAAAAATATTAATTTTTCTTTTCTGTTTACTAGTTTTCTCGAACTTCCGTTGCACATTGTTTGAAACAGTTGATTTTCACATTGCAAGTAAATGTATATATATAATTTTCTATTATTTTTTATTATAAATTATAATATTATTTATTATAAATATATATTATGAATTAATTATATAACTAAAAATCTAAAAAATTCATAATAGAAAAAAATAATATTTTATATTTTATGAAATAATAAAATAAAAAAAAATTTCTCAAAGTAAGTATTAGTTTGACTTATACTAAAAAAAGTATTAGTTTGATTTGTTTTATTACATTTTAAATTTATATTGTATTATAAATTATAGATAGATAGCTAGTTTAATAACTAGTATATTAATCATTATTTATAATTTTGATTTTTTTTTTACTTTTTGCTAAATTCTATGAGCATATAAATTAATTTTATCCAATAATTACTTTTTGCTAAATTCTAGTATAATAATTACTTTTTACTCTATTATCCGTTGAGACAGTGAAATAGAATTTTTCTTTTCAAAAGTTAAACCACCAAATTTATAATTAATCCTTTGATGAAACATTAATTAAACAACCGATACCTACTAAGAATAACTTGTAAACATAGTTATTCTCTCTAATACAATAAGCGTAATATTGAAAAACCATCATAGTTTGGAAAATATTTTCACATACTTATATTTGGGAAATAACCTTACAATTGAAGCTCTCTTTTTCAATACAGTTGATCTCCAAAACATCAAACATCTTTCACTTTACTTTGATTCTCTAGAATTTATAAATATATTCATCAAAAATTCAAAGCATGCATGCATCAGAGCAAATTATCCCCTTCACATATTGTTTGCATTGCAATCATTTATTCTTATAACAATTTTTTTCATATTTAACAGGATTTTATTCTAATAGAATTAGAACATATCAAAGACCAAAGATTTGTTCTTGACACGTGTAATCTGAACAAGAAATAATCCTATTGGATCTTCTCTCTCTCTCCCTCTCTCTTCCTCTGTATAAGAAGCTGAAGTTTTTGCATTCTTTTTGTTGCTATTACCCATCTGATTAAATTCTGTTTTCTACTGTTCCAGTGGTGAATTGAAAATACTCGCATTTGAAGTGAATTGGTATAAAAGGGTAGCATTGTCATTTTCATTAATCTACAGAAATTGTTTTCTTTCAAGGAAGATTACGAGGCTTTTGTCTTTTCCTGCCACCAGGGAAACAGGGGAGACAGAAACAGAGGTTGCCCATTTTCATTAATGGAGTTTTAATTCATTATCAAAACCCTCAAAAAACTCGAATTTCTACGTGGGTTTTCTTTTTTCCTTTAAAAGATTTTGATTTGCTAATTCAAAATTTGACTACATATGCAAAAACCAAAAAAGCTTAATTAGGCTCTGTTTTAGTTCAAATATTCTAAAAAAATAAGAGATTTAACTTCAGAATTTAGATCCATGTGGAGTTATAAAATGGCTTAATATTTAGTTCATGCTCAAATCAAGAAATTTTCCCTTTTTGTTGATGAGGGTTTTGATTTGCAAGATCCATTGTTCTTTAATTTGCTTTTGCCAGCCTTCTACTACTTTATATAAAGCAGGGCCATTAAAATTGGAAAATAGCCCTCATGTATCTTCAAGTACAGTTATATCAGTTGGTACTGCTTCTTCTTATGATAATGTGTCTAATGACTCCATTGGAGTGAAAGAAGAGAGTGTAAATGTAGATGGAGAGGAATTGCAGCCTCAAAATTGCAACAAAGGTGGTCTTAAAAAATCTGCTTTGGGTTCAAAAGAAGTTCAGAAGAAAAGAGTACAATGGATGGATTTCTTAGGGAAAGAACTTGTTCAGATCAGAGAATTTGAATCCAGGTTCGTACTTTCTTTAGTTATTTTTCTTCTGTCTACTTTAATTCCTTTTTTTTTTTTTTCTCTTATGAATAATGTGGTCTCAAATGAGTCACATTGGAAGTGAAAGAAGAGAGTTGTAAATGTATAGATGTAGAGTAGTGACAATATGCAGCCTCTAAGAATTGCACACAAAAAGGTGGGTCTTAAAATATCTGCTTTTGGGTTTCAAAAGGAACTTTGGGTTCAAAAGAAGTTCAGAAGAAAAGAGTACAATGGATGGATTTCTTAGGGAAAGAACTTGTTCAGATCAGAGAATTTGAATCCAGGTTCGTACTTTCTTTAGTTATTTTTCTTCTGTCTACTTTAATTCCTTTTTTTTTTTTTTGGGGCTTGACATCTGCATTTATTTTTAGAACTTGAGATTGAGGAAAATCACATTAATTTTATGACTTACCTTCATTTATTGTTCTTGCCAAAAAATGGGGGAGAGAATGAACTTGAAATTTAAAAGAAAAGGTTATCAGATTAGATGAATGATTAGATGAATCATTGTAAGTTCATTGAATCCAATTCCTAAAATAGGATTCCATTTTTTGTTTGGTTCTTAAGGAATTCAAATGTTCTTTGCCATTTTTGTATTTTAATTATTTGAATTTATATATTGAAATCATATTTGTTTTTAAGTTTCATAAAACCAATAAATCCTATTTGGTTATCTGCAGAAGAAATTTGGTACAGGTTTTTTTTTTTTTTTTTTTTTTTTTTTTTTTTTTACTGGGAAAAAAAAAAAAAAAGCATATTAGCTATGGTGAATTGGTGATTACTAAAGCATCTTAGCTATTGTCAATGTTTACTGGGAAAAAAAAAAAAAGAAGCATATTAGCTATGGTGAATTGGTGATTACTAAAGCATCTTAGCTATTGTCAATGTTGGATTTAGCTTTTGATATATATTGCGAGTAAAACAGTATAGATTCTTTTGTTTTAGGGAAAATATTTTAATGAATTTGTTCCATAAAACACAATTTATATTAAATCATGAATATGAAAACTCAGCTTTGGAAGAAAATAGAGTTTCTGGGCAGGATAGGTTTATGTTTGGCTTTAATTCCTAGAGTTGAAGCTTTGATCTCAACAAGTCGTCGAATAAGTTCTTTCATCATTTGAATTTAATGATGTATTTTTCTAAAACATGGTGGAGATAAGAATTCTCCATGCCAATAATTTCTGTTTGTCCAATCTTATTGAAGAACAAGTTTGAAGGTATTGAGATACACATTAGAAATCATAAATTATTGATAAAGACATGCTATTCATATATTCTGATAATACACTTTGTTGATCTTTCTTTAGTGAAACCGAAACCGAAGATACTGGTAGTGAAACAAAGTACTGTAGTGGCTGTTCCTGCATAATTCTTTGACATTCAATTATCATCCCTCAAACAAGTTGCTGGATTGACAGCTGCAATCACACAAGAAAAAAGGTTGCTGTATTGACAGCTCAATCACACAAGGAAAAAATAGAAAAGGAATTGTCACCTCAGCAAAAGGATTATTACTTACAAAGGAGAACACATTCAGGTTTACATTCATTTTTGGTTATTGAGACATTCCTACTTCTCCAATTCAAGATATTTCTAAGGGAAAGAAATATATGCTAAAAGTTATTTAGAACTAATTCTCCCTAAGAAATGCATGAAATTGTTGTTAATTTAAATTTATTAGCGATTATAGAAATTCCATACACACTTCACAATCAAATTCTGCTAAGTTTAATTTTTCTTTCATATAAATGGGATTAATAGAATCCATTCTTATTATTTCTATATTATTCTGAGGCTAAGTTTAGGAAAATAGATGAAGGTGCTGCATTTTTTTTATTTTGGAAGCTCGCGAAAGGAAAAGAAATATTGCAGTGTTTCTGCAGATTCTTCAACCCAAATTTATGCAGGAAAGCGAGATAATTTGCACATCCTTCACTTCTTGATAAGAAAAGCATAAAGTTAAAAGAGTAACAATATATTGCTAATGTCTTATTTAGTTGTTTTTCTCTTACTACTATTCTATATTTCTTTACAAGTCTAATTCTACTTCTTAGGCTACTTTTTTCACCATTTCTTCTGCTTGCAAAGAGAATCATTTACTCCAGCATACTATGCTGGCAGAATTCATGCCAATAACCTTAAACGCTTCGCTTCTTGTGTATGCCTAGAGCTGGTGACCTCGAGCCGGTGGTAGCCACCGATAAAATCCGAGTAAAAATATTATTGCTACTGATGTAAAAATGCGCAACTGGAATATCCAATCCCTGCTGCTGCCCATGAAAACAATCCTTCCTCTTCTTGTGACTCTGCAAGTGGAGTGGCTGTTCTGTTGGACATGGCACCTTAATTTGCATACCACACAATGCCACTATTATTAGATAATGTCTAGGAATGTCCATCAAGTTCCATTGACCTCCCACCGGAATCTGACCTTCAAGTTTATTGTTGCTGACATCAGCTGTAGAAAGTTGTTTGCAACTTTGGTTAGTGTTTTTGAGGAATGGGCCTGATAGTCTGTTGATCCTGTGACAAGGTCCAAGCTTTCTAACATTTCTCTAAATCACCCAAAACTTTCTGGTATCTTACCGGAGATTTGGTTATATGAAATGTTCAATATTTTTAGACCCTTTTAAAATGACCTAATGTAAGTAGGATCTCACCTAGAAAGTTGATTGTTTGACCAAGTCAAGTGAAGGAGTAAGATATCAAGGCTTCGGCTTTGAGAGACCTTGTTTTCGTCATTTTTCCCAATTTCGACTACCAAAGGTCATTGAACTCAAATGGAATGTGAATATATCTTCCATTGATATAAATGTATTTTGGTGTTTAACCATTCCAAGCAGATTTCCAAACTGACCGGAAATTTCAACCATTGAGATTGTTGTTTCGACCAAAATCAAGAATTCGGAGGCTATGAGATTGGTAATGGTGTTAGGAATGAACCTCTCAAGGGTTGTTGTGTGTAAGCTTAGGGACTTGAAGAGGGAGCAACGTTGGTGGACGCATTAAATGGATAATTCACCTGTTAAATGTTGTTGTCAGTGGAGTAGGAATAGAACCTTCAAGGGTGTTGTTGTGTAAGCTTAGGACTTGAAGAGAGGAGCATTGGGAAAGAAATAATGGTAATTCACCTGTAATGTTGTTGTCATGGAGATCAAGATGTTGAAGCTTGGTCAAGCTAGTGATGTTTTTTGGTAATTTTCCGGAGAACTTATTATTTCCTAGTGAAAGTATCATTGTTTCTTCAGAGAAGGTAACTGGAACTTCACCAGAGAACTCATTAGAAGAGAAATCAATATAAGCTAACAATGCATTTCCCAAAACTGGGATTTTCCCAGAAAATCTATTTCCTGATAAATCCAACAGCATAAGGCGATAAATCTTGGAAATGGACTCAGGAATCTGTCCAGAAAAGTTGTTTCCAGCCAACATAAGAACTATAATTGCATTGGCATTGCCAATATTATCAGGCAGCTCTCCTGAGAAATTATTCCTTGACAAGGCAAGAATAGATAAACTCTGCGACTCAAACAGACCAGGAGGAAGAGAACCTGAGAGTTTATTATCAGACAAAACAATCGCGCTCAGTTTTATTTCAGCTAGCCATTGAGGGATAGTTCCTTGAAGCATATTTTCTCTCAAATCCAATATATTAAGAGTCTTCTGCGTTGAAATCCATTCTGGTATGCTTCCTGTAAGCCTGCAAGATTTTAAAGACAATTGAGATAACATACATTTTGGCACTAACTTTACATTGCTATCCCAAGTCAGATTATTCCCTCCAAGATAAAGTTCCTGGAGGCTCCTTATATCAAACAACCATGTTGGAATTTCTCCAACTAGCAAATTATCTTGCAGTCGAAGAACTTTCAACTTGCTTAGTTTCTTCATTGATAGTGGAATTCCTCCAGTTATCCTGTTATTGCTCAAAGCTAAAGTAGTCAAGTTGGTTAAGTTGCCTATATTAGCAGGAATCTCCATTGATAAAGGATTGTCTCGCAAATCCAGTTCCTGCAATTCTTTCAGATGAAGAACAGAAGATGGAATACTACTCATGAAATTATTACTGGCTAGATTCAACTGCTGCAAATTTGTAAGATTTCCAATTTCTTGAGGAATATTTCCTCCAATAAGATTCTCTGCCAACTTTAGTACCCTCAAGTTCTTGAGAAAACCCACTTCCTTGCTTAGCATACCATTCAAGAAATTGCTGCTTAAATCAAGAAATTGGAGATATTTCAAGTTAAAAATACTTGAAGGAATTGATCCACTAAAATGATTGACCCGCATATCTAGATGAACTAATCTTGTAAGATTGGTGAACATATCAGTTGGAATCTCACCAACTATACCATTAGAAGAAATGTCAAGAAACATCAAGGATTTAATGCTAAAAAGGGGTGATAATACTGAAGAAGGCATTGGTATAGTTGGAACTTCAGAAACAACAAAAGAGTCAAGATTAAGAGCTGCTACTGATCTTGAACTTGATTGAGACTCGCAAGTCACTGATTCCCATTGGCAACAATCTGAGGTTGAATCCCATGAATCCAAGCCAAAAAGAGAATAATTATCAGAAGAAGAATTAATGTTTTTGATCACCAAAGATTTGAATTGAAGAAGGGCTTGTTTCTGATAATCTGGACAAGAAAGAGAAGCGGTAGTGAAGAAAATGAGAAGTAGGAATAGAAAGTGTAGATTAGCCATTTTTGGGTTCTTGTGAAGTGGGAGTTGGTAATGGCTGCTTTATAAATAAGTTCACATGACAATAGGCAATGGCTACTGGTGAAAGGTTGGAGATTAAGAGGTTTTGTTTTGGAGCATTTAAGTCCATCGGTCGGGGTAAACTAATAGTACAAGGTTATAGGAAAAAAAAAAAAGCATTTAAGTCCATCGGTCGGGGTAAACTAATAGTACAAGGTTATAGGAAAAAAAAAAACAAGTTAGGGTCAATGGGACTACTGGTGAAGGGTTGGAGATTAAGAGGTTTTGTTTTGGAGCATTAAGTCCATCGGTCAGGTGATAAGACTATAGTACAAGGTTATAGGGAAAAAAAAAAAAAGCACATTGTTGATTGTTCCTTTTTAGTGGAAAGTAGGAGTGTTTATTCTTAGTTGACGTTTTCTTTTTATTATTATTCTTTTTTGGAAATATTTCAAATTAGTTTGTGAAATAATAAAACATAGTAAAAAAAAAAGCACATTTGATTGTCCTTTTAGTGGAAAGAGGATGTTTATTCTTTAGTTGACGTTTTCTTTTATTATTATTCTTTTTTGGAAATATCAATTAGTTTGTGAAATATAACTAGTCAGGTCCTTTTTTTTTAAATATACAATTTTTTTTATATATTTTACATCCGTTACACTATTAGGTATTTTTGTCTAATTTTTCATCATTCCCGTTCCGTCAACAAGAAAGCACAGAGGCCAAAAAAGAGATATTAAAATATTATATCAAAAAAGGTCCCTGTAATTTGAAAAATATAACTAGTCCATCCTTGTATTTTTAAAAATAAAAAGAGTATTGTTATCATTTTATAAGGTACTTACCAGAAAAGATGCAAAAATTGAACAGAATGACCTTATAGTTGACGAAAGTAAATTATAGGATATTTTAGTCTATTTCAAAAAAGATAGGACGGACTAGTTGTATTTTGCAAATCGTACGAATTGTACTACAATTCTCCCTTCTTTTTTTAACTTGGAAAATCATACCTCAAAAAAAAAAAGGGGGGTTAAGGTTGGAGAGTCAAAATTCATATAAATTCCATATTAAAATCTCATATTTTCAACATGAAATTCACAATAAGTTTCATATTTTTTTCAATTAAATAAAATTTTTCAACCAGTAAAAAAAAATTGAATTTTCTCACTAATATGAGAAGTGAGAAGTATTAAGGGAGGTTTAAATAAAAAAATTATTTAATCCATCGTGTTTTCGGTCTATTAAACCTCCCTCTGATTTAAAAAAAAGTTAATAATATTTTCAGTAAAACCAAAAACAAATTCCTGTTAAACATAAGCATAATTCCGTATCAAAACAAAAGAGCAAAATCTTTTAAAATAATGTCTTCATCTCATTGCTGGTTGTGTGTCAAAAGTCTTTGGCCCTGCGATTTGGTTTAGAATAAAATCTTGGAAATACATATATTTTAAACCTATTTTTTTCAAATATTTAGACCAACAACTAATTTTTAAAACAATATATTAATAATAATAATAAAAGAATTGTATATGTTTACATATATAGTTACATATTTCTAACTAAATTTATTAGAGATTAGTTCAAAATTTAAGAAGAATTGAAAGACTGGAATGTTATTTTATATTCATTTGTATAAAATATTCAGTTTGATTTTGATTTTGATAGAAAAGAATCAATTTTTTTTTAAATTAGATTCAAATTTAAGAAGATTTGAAAAGACTGGAATTTTTATCTTCTATACAAAAGAGTTTTCCTTGAATTTTATGTTTTTGATTGAGTAAAAAAACCTTAAATTTAAGAGGTTAGGATGAGAATATTCAAAAAATCAGTCAAACTAGATATTAATACTATTCTTAAAATATAAATTTTAATAATTATATAAATATTAATATCGAATCAAAAAAAAAAAACACGAAAAACATTAATTTAATTGAATCGAATTGAATTTTAGTTATGTAGTAATAAATTTTTGACTGGATTTGACAAATTAAATAATATATAATAATTTAAACTTTAATATACCAATGCAACTGATTATAATTGAATAATAATAATATAGATATTATATATTATTATTAATTTTGAAAAAGAAAAATTCCCATGACCTTAGCTCACCGATGCAAACCGATGTGAATTTTGAGTAAGGTTCCCTAAATCCAAGTGATGTTGATATTTTTTGAGAAAGAGTACCAATACTGCCACGACGAATAAATTTAATTCTTGTAAAGGAAATAATATTATTATTATTATTATTAATTTTGAAAAGAAAATCTCCATTTTTGAGACCCTTAGCTCCATCAACGATGTTGAATTTTGAAAAGAGTTTTCCCTAAATCCAACGATGTTGAATTTTGAAAAGAGTTTTCCCTAGATCCATCGACGATATTGAATTCTGAAAAGAATTTTATTCTTAATAATAATTTTATTATTTTTTTCATTATTAAATTAATTTATAACTACTATCACTTTAATTTAATAAGAGATTTTATATCTTGCTTGCAATAACTAGACGACTTCTTGATAATTAAACATTTTTAATTTTCTTAATATTTTTTTCTTATATTCTAAATTGGTTTGACATGAAATAAAATAGTGTTTATTCAATTGGAAAAAAAAAAAAACTAGAATTATATATTTCTAGTTTAAATCACTTTTTAAAGTTTCAAGAATTTATGTGTGTGCACAACATTCTTTTGTCCAATATACTAGATAAGTAATACTACCATTATAGTCAAAATGATTACCATTATCAATTCAGATAATCTTCCCATTTTTCCTTTCTTTACTCAACAGTAAAAATAATTTATTATTATTTTTCATTATAGTTATAGATAGATATTAATTTTGGGGATAAGAGAAGTAGGTTGGAGATTGAGTGATAACTTGATTTTCTTTTTTGTGCACCTATTAGGGTATTAAGAATATGCATTTATAAATTAGAGACTGAAGAATTAACTCTAAAGATTAAATTAAACTTTATTTTGAAACCAATTTATTATATAAAATAGAATTTAATACATAAAAACTAATATTACAAGTAACCCAGCCACTCTATTTCCAAAATTTCCACAATTGCAATTGTTTGGAATGCAAGGGACGTCAACAATGGCCCCACGCAAAGACGTCTCGATTATCTTGCTCGGACCGGGCTTTAGTCTTTGGTTGTCGTCCTGAAACCAATGGATCTAGTCTTTGGTTGTCATCCTAAAACCAATGGATCGTACTCTGATACATAAGTAGATTCCTAACTTTTGTCTCAAATGGATCGTACTCTGATACATAAGTAGATTCCTAACTTTTGTCTCATATTATGACATAAGTAAACAGTTCTTATTGTATCGGCCAAAAATATCGCAAAGGGAAAGTTTATAACAACAATTTTTTTTAATTCAAAAATTTTGTTTGGCCGCCTGATATGCACTGCCAAGACCTATGATTGATTTGATCCCTTTTGTGCAAGTGACAGAGATTTATTTATAGAGCAACAAATATTATTATTACTTGATAAAATTATCCCGGTTCACTTTACACATTTCGGCTCCATTCATTTCCAAAAAATAAGTTATCACCCATTTCAGGCTCCATTCCTCATACTTCTCCGAAAAAAATTAAGTTCCTAGAAATCAGTTTTTAATGAGTAAATAACTTTCAGTGAAAATTACAATATATATTCAAATAATCAACTTTCAGGAAAATACATTATTTTCAATCAACATAGGCTATCACATAAAAAATCACTTAGAAAAATATTTTTCAATATTTAATACAATATTAAAAAAATTTAATTTTTCACCATATAACTAATGTATTTACATATGTTATATTTCATATAAATTTAATAAATATATGAAAATTGATAAGAAAATCAAATTAATAAAAGGTTGAACATCAGAAAAAAAATATTTCTAATACTTTGCTATAATTTCATCAGGTTCAAAACAAAATTCATAGTTCATGCATTGCTTACATACATAGGTGGTTCAATAACAAAAAGCAATAATAATAACATTAATCTAAGAAGCAATAATAAAACATTAGTTCAAGAAAGAAAAAACCAACTACAATAAAATCAAGTTCCTTCCGTTTGAATTTGTTATTTTTTAGATTTGGGCTTGGATTTTATTTAATTTAATATTATTTTCAGTAATTAATTGATTAATTAATTTCAATTAATTAATTAATTAAAAGAAAGAGGTAATAGAATATGTGAGTTGCAGTTGAGAAAATGAGAGCACTCCTCGAGAAGTTATTCATCATGTACAAAAGATGGAAACCAAATGAGCCAATGTGAGTAACGTGAATCACTAGAGATTTTTTGGTGACTGCCTGTGGAGCCTATAAAAAGCCTTGTTTTTATTTTTCCTAAACACTGTTTATTTACGTTTTCTGATAATTAGTTGCAGTTGAGAAAATGAGAGCACTCCTCGAGAAGTTATTCATCATGTACAAAAGATGGAAACCAAATGAGCCAATGTGAGTAACGTGAATCACTAGAGATTTTTTGGTGACTGCCTGTGGAGCCTATAAAAAGCCTTGTTTTTATTTTTCCTAAACACTGTTTATTTACGTTTTCTGATAATTACAAACACTCTTTTCAATACAAGTAATCAAATTCAATTTACTTTTCAAGCAATCAAACTCTCTTTATAATTTTCTCTACTCAAATTTACTTAAATTGCACAACCGGTGAAGCATTTACTGTGGATCCAAACCCACATCCTAAAAGTCAGATAAAACGCATTTTATTTTTCAATTAATGTATTTCATACACCTGACACGCCCGTAATTAATTCATAAATCAAGCTATCAGTCATCGGATCGTTGCTATTTCTACAGAAAGAACCAACACCTTCATACTTATTGATAAAATTTTGAATCCAAAATTTTCAAAGATTACATTTTTAGTCATAAACACTTTTTCAAGCATTTCAGGACAAAACAGCAGAGCAAGAGGATTCCATTAGTGAATAATTGTATCATATTACTGAATAGTAAATAATACTAATAATAATTAAATAATTAACCGTAACAACAGGCAACCATAAAATGGCGTTAGCTCTTTTATATTCCAGGCGCTCTTTTTTTTCTATTTCTATTAAACGTTAACCTAAGTTTTTAGCGCCCAGGCAACGCCAAGTTAATATACCAGGCGCCTATCTATCCTAGGCGAACAGTGATTAATATGAAATTATTTCCTTAGAGATTAGGCTGATTGTAATTTCTTTTTCAGGTAAAAGACAGAGGATATCACTTAACTTTAAGATTATTTCTAATCTGATCACAAAATATCAATTTAATGCAGATGAGTCACTAATCCCCCGCCCGCCCCCCGCTCTCGCCCCACCCCCCTTGTGAATCATTGCACCATGCCCAACTTAAAGACATTTTTACAGATTTTTCTGGCGAATAATCTGACCAGAAAGTTCTGTACTCTTTGAAGAACCAATCTTGACTCATAGATTGAGTTAGGCAGCAATACTTAGGGTTCATGCACATTTGGAATTATTGAAATAGCTTAAATTAATGTCTAAAAAAATTTAAATTCTTTATATAAAAGATTAGAATCGACTGTTCAACTGTGTAATTATATAATCTTTTTCAAAAAAAATTTATATAATACCCTAATGATAAGAAACTATAAGTCTAATTAAATCACGTGAAAAAGTTAACATTATGAATCCCATTATCTAACGCGAGAAATTTGCTCAGAGTCTCACACAATAGATGAAATCAAATATCTCGCGTGCGAAAGATAAAACAAGCGTTAGGAAGTTCACCCAAAAGGATCTTACAATTTCGATCTTTTTGTGATCATTAGAAACAAACTCCCATTTCAATACGAAGATTTGATGCTTCAAGTATATGAAAGAGGAAGAGACCTGATCTTATTTCATATGTTGATATTGCTTCGGGGACACGAGTCTGCTCACCTTGGGGATCCCTGTCTAAATTTAGTTTATTGCATTTGAATAAAGATTATGTAATAGAATTGAATTGACATAGGGATAGTTTTACTGATTCCCGCTCCAGTTTAGAAAGTTCTGATAATATTATCTTATTGCTAAGAAGCAACCATCTCTATTTAAGGACTTTTCCGAGCATTTCAAGTAGTTTCTCGACTAGAATTGCTTAATATCCTAAGTCCATGAGTAGAAATTCCTCAGGTTTGCAAGCTTTTAAACTATCTTTCTTCTTCCCCTTTTGTAACTTAAACTCAGGCACGAATGATGTGGAATGCTCGATAATAGGGTAAATCTTCTTATCTTTTTTCTTTACAAAACGAGGTTCCTCGTTTGGTTTTTCCTCGCATCTAAAACCCCGAATTCCTGCTAACGGGTTCCAAAACCAATAGTTTCAACCGGTTTTTCTGGCGGACGACATGACGTGACATCTTAGATATATAAAGATTATAATTTCATAAAATAACTATCCGGATATGATACCATTGGTATTATGATGATTTTTAGACATTTAAAATTTAATATAGTATTTCTTCTTCCCCTTTTAAACTTAAACTCAGGCACAAGAGGTAATCTCATATAGGTAATCTCATATCTTTCTTCTTTACAAACAGTTACGGTTTTTGTTCCGATTCCTTAACGGTTCCAAAACCAATAGTTTCAACCGGTTTTCTGGCGGATGCATAATTATAAAATAAAAAACTAATGAACATTTTTTGTTGAAAATTTAAAATTTAAATATTTATGAATAACTTTTTAAAAAAATAAGAAAAAGGCTTGAACTTAATTTTTTTAAAATGCTTGAACCTTTTTTTTTTTTACGATAATTTGGACAATAATTAAAGATTGAATTTTAGAGAAATTATTTGATAATAATTTGGACAACAATTACAAATGGGAAAGCTTAGAGAAATTGGAGAATAGAGAGTAGGAGAGAGAAATAATTTTGTGGGAGGATAAATGAAAATAATGGAGTATTTATAGTAAATCCAAAAAATTAATTTTCCACAAATACCTTAAAACTAGCTATTATATAGCCATTTATAGTTATCAGGGGGGCTAATTTGGAGATTTCATAAAAATTTTCGAAAAAGTAAAAACAATTTTGCTGGAACCGCCGGTTCTAACCAGTTTGAAAAACCACCGGTTCTTAGAAACGACGGTTCATGGTTCCTCAAAATTTGGAACCAGAACCGGACCGCAAACCCACAATTCCGGTTCCGCACAGTTCCGGTTCTGAAAACTGGAAAATGGCTATGCCTATCTACCAATTTATTGACAATACAGAAGCTTGTCTGTTACTATTAAAAAACTGTAATTTCAAAACCACATCAAATAAGCTCCATACACATTTATAAAAATAAATCAATTGAAGAATGTGCAAATTTTCTTTCACATAATTTGAACTACTATCATATCTAAATCCCTTATTTTAAAAACTTCCATCCAAACATACATTATGAGATTTGCTAAACAATAACTGTGAGACCCAAAGAAGTGGATCCATGCGAATCCAAAGTTTATATTCCATTCAAATGGCAAGCACTTAGCAACCTTGGAGATGAAATTCAACTGAGAGATTTCACTAGTCAGAGACCAATAATCCATTTCTTGTAGTAAAGAGACTTCAAAATCCAACTCTATCCTATCTGAATTGTAACTACAACTAAATCAACAAATTATAATAGAAACCGAGGCAGCAAAGAAAAAAGAAAGAATAATAATCAAATTCTTGGGCAAGAAAAAGGAATCAGTCAGCAGCAAGTAATTTGTTTAATCATACAGACACATTATATACATATCATTGCGTATATAAAACTTAAAACTGGATCATGTTATGTACATGAACTTAACAGGTAACCCTAAAAATAGAAGAGGAAGAAGAAGCATACCTTGAATAGCCATTAGCTATCTTGAGAAATCAAAATTAGAGCAGTGAAAGACTCAGATGAGTAAGGCAAAAATCAAATCCAGCCATGGAACCGCCAGCAGCAATTAGCCGGGCAGTAATCAAGCGGAGGATCAGCCACATAAGTTTCCTCATCGTCTTCTATGCATCCAAAACCAACCTACCCCTGATTTTTTTTGAGTCAAAAACAGTCTCACTCTCTTTCCTCACTCGGTCTTACCTCTCTTCACTGTAGAATGAAGAGTTAATTACTATTTGATCCTTGAACTTGGAAATAATGTATAATTTGCCCAAAAATAAACTTTTTATACAATTAATTTGCATCAAAAGAACAAAAGCCCATCTTTTTTTTAAAAAAAAAGATAATTTTTTTATATTTTTAATTAATAAAAATTATTTTAAATTTTAAATTTAGAAAATATAAAATTATTTAGAAATTCAACAGTTACAAAAAATTACAGCGTAATTAAACAAAATATTTCATTTAAAAAATTATAAAATTATGTGATTATATTGAATATTTAGTTTTGAAAGATATTTATTATTTTTTGTTTAATTATTTTTTGTTATATTTGATTTAAATAAAATATTACATTATTTTTTCATTATATTTTATTTAAATTAAAACTTTTATTTTGATACAAAATGTGTTTTTAAAAAAATGACTTTTTATTTTTTTTAATATAAATTCAAGGGGTAAATTGCGCAAAAAGTTAATTTTTGAGAAAATTATACATTGTTTCCAAGCTTAAGAAAAGCAAATCTGAGTCTTATTCCATTACTAAACATATTATATCTTAATAACAAACTGCAGTTGCTTGTTGTTTCAGACCTATAAAACATTAAATATGTATTGTGAAGATCATTTGGGTAACAGCCAAATGGGTTCCCTTGTATTTTCATAAATTCATTTTTTTTCCCAGTTTTATCTCTGTAAAAGCACAAGATTATCCTGTTTGAATAAAAAAATTTTATTCTGCACTTAAAAAAATGGACAAAAATTTTATTCTGCACAAGATTATCCTGTTTGCCTTTCTGCTCTTCATTCTTCTGTCAAGAGGACTACAGATTATAGACGATGTTTCAAGAAAGAATGGTAAATAAGATACCATTCAACAAATCATGCAGAATTTCTTCAAACTCACCTGAAGCTAATGCTATAAACAAAATTATACAACAGAAACTTATTGTCTGAAGCAACAGATCAATTGCTAGCTTCTTGTAAGTTGGTGTGTATTACCCCCACTGTGATTCCTGTACTTTGTGGGAATCAATTCATGGCTCTATTTCTTGTTGAATCCAAATAGAGATTTGATGGCATTGATTGCATTCTCGTTGATAAATGATTCATCAAACCTTTTCAGAAGAGGCTCAAATTCTTCAGATGTTCTTAAATTGGCAAGGTCAGGATCTGTCCGGATTCTCTGTTAACATTACCGACAATATTTAGGTAGCTTGAACTAGCATAAAAGAATTCCATAAAACTTTATGGAATTCATTTATTGCATCGCATTTTCATGAAATGATTATTTCATTCTCGTGAATTCAATTTTATGAAATTCGACATTGACTAAACCAAATTCTATTATTTGCAAATGAATCTAGTACTTCAAAAAAATTCTTTTATATCAATCAAGGGATATACTAGTCCATGATATTAATACATAGTATTGTTTTCATTACCTTAAAGTCTTCAAATCCTGCTTGCATGGCATCTTCAAGTGCAGACAGGCCAGCTTTTAGCTGTTAAAGGATACTTGTGGTTCAGAATAAGGTACTTCATTGCAGAAAACTGCTTATTCAAATACATGTGCATCAAAGAACAAAAATGTTGGCAAGAACAGTACCTGATTAAGCTTTGAATAACAACAGGCAACATTATAACTTGCCACTGCAGCTTCCATTGGTTCTGGTTTTGATCCCAATACAGATTCAAATTTCTCCAGTGCTTCCTCGTATTTGGCAGCTCTTTATCGATTAGCCAAACAACAAACACAAACAAAAAGAACAGGAAAAATTAGCTGGATACATGCACAATTGCAGAATGTCGAATAGAACACATTTTCCCTTTTTGTCTGATTCGGCTTCACCTAGAGTTCAAACTCAGAACCTCACAACTATATATTACCACTGAAACAAAGCTCATTGACAGCGTAGATCGTGATCTGTGACCATCCTTATAGACATCCTATTCAGATAAATAGAGAAAAGGAAAAAGAAAGAAAATTTTGTAATATGGCCTTACTTGTAAAGTTGTAGACCTTCTCGAAGATCGTTCTCTCTTTGTGCTTTCTGTTCTTTTTTCCTCAGGTAATTTTGCATCTGAAACCAATCAGGAATTTTGAACACATAAATTGATCATAACTGAATTAGACCTTACAAATAAAAGAAAATTCAGCATTACTTACTTGAATTTCCCTCACTCTATTACTAACTACACCAGAGTTCCTCTCAGCTCTAATAATTTCCTTCTCTGTTAATTCGCCAGCGTAATCCAATTTCCCTAGAGAGCACAGCAAAAAAAGATTTTAAAAAAAAATAACATTATTAGATCTAAGTGACATTATTCTATGGATCAATAAGTCCTGAATTGCAAATTTTGACTAAATATGAACTAACCATATCTCTTCTGCATTCTCATCAGCAATGGACCGATTCTTTGACGAATAGTATACATAGTCCTTCCATATTCAGCAGCTGGCCATATCTCTGTCCCAAACACAGCACTGCACAAGGTTTAGAATTCTAAGTCACATTCTCACCCTAAATTTTCTCGTCAGTTCTTCCAAAATGGCCTGTTCTTAAAAACTTAGTAAAAGAAAATTAAAAATTCAATTCAATTGAATTCTATTTTTCCCTCTGTACTGTTTGGAAAGGATATAACTGATACAATTCAATTCTTTAAGTCTAAAAACCAAGTATTTGAAAGAAATAAAATCATGCCAAACAAGAATTCAATTTTCATAAATTTACTATTAATATGGATAAATATAATTAAGTACATTCACTTTTGTTTTGCAGTTATTCTAACTAAACAATAAAACATTAATGAATTCCTATTGCTTGAAATATTATCAAAATGCATGAATTTTTATCAATTAGATTGAATTCTATTACCAGAATTGAATCATTTCAACATAATTCGTTTCATGAAACAGAAGCAATAACTGGTTGCTGATAGTATGCTAATCCTCCGAATTAAATTTCCACCAACTAGGAAAACCAATTAATTTTGCTTAATCAATTAGAATCGCTAATCTAACGAATTATATAAAAATTGTCTAATACAAGCAAACTCAAACCTTGTGGCAATAACTCTATCACCAACAGAGAACAATCCAGTCTTATCAGCAGATCCACCAGGTGCAATAGCATCAATATAAGTCCCACCATCTCTGCCTTTTGCAAATTTAAGCCCATAAGGCTGTTCTATTTCTACTTCATATTCTTCATATTTTTCTTCTCCTTCTCCTTCTTCTTCTCCTCCTTCACTTCCACTCCCCGATTTTGGTGTCTTGGACTCTGTTTCCGATGCATTAACGGTCAAATTGGAGTTCTTTAGCAAATGGGTATTGGAAAGAGACGTTGAATAGGTGAAAAATGAGAAATTTTTGGATAAGAAGTGATTGGTCTGGTAAAAGACAAGTGGGTTTTGCTTATTTGTGGAAGTATTGGTTCTTGGAAATGGAGGTGAAGAGTAGAGAGATGGATAGCTACTTGAAGCTATAGACATGGCTGTCAGGTTAAGCACCAGCTTCTTCTTCTTCTTCTACTCTTCTACTGTTCCTGAATTCAGGAATGTAAAGATGTTATTAGTTAGTTAAAACTGGTACAAGTTAGAGAGAGAGAGAGAGAGAGAGAGACAGAGACACAGAGAGACAGAGAGGGTAATTGGCTTTGGATTACAAGTAGAATGACTAGTGGCTGTAATGGGGTGTATGTGATTTGATTCAATGGAATTATGACACGTGTCCTTTTTGTGGAACACATGTATCAATATGTGAAGTGTGACTGGAGGAGGGAACACATGGCTAAGATTCTTAATTTTCTTTTTTTTTTTTCCATTTTATTCATTTTTTATAAAGTATATACCTTTGTCTTGAAAAAAAAAAAAAAAGAAAAATCTTATGGTCATTTCCAGCTTTTACTTTTATCATTAAGCCTTTGTTTGCAAATAAAATGAAACAAAATAATGAAAAAAGAAAAGTAATAAAATTTATTTCTCATTAAGCAATGTATTTTTTCAAATTCATTCATTTCTTTTTTTCCAATTTGAAAAATATTCTAATTTGATATTTTCTTCATCATTTCCAAATAAAGGAAAATTCTTTAGATATATTCCTCACATATTTCTTTTCTCCAAAAAACATCCTCCTTTTTAAAAAAAAAAAAAAGTTTTTCAATGGGCATATGTATTTATATTAATAATTTTATAATTAATTTTATTTCTATTCAAAAGATCTAACTCACAACCTCAATTAACAAATACTTAAGGATGGGCATAATATGGTAAAACAGACAGAATGGAACTAATTGAATCCCTTCAATTTCATTTTTAAAAAAATTCCATTTAATTTTGATTTTAATAGAAAAATGAAAATTCTTTTACTAGATTTGACTTTTATTCCATGGAACAAAAATCTAAAAAATCCTACAAACCAAATTAATTTAACCTGAAAATTAAATTAAAAACCCAATTTAATTTTGTAAACAGGTGAATTTAGTTTGATTTTTCTTATAAAAATTCAGTTTATACTAATTCAGTTAATTTAAAACTATTTGGTTGAATTTTTTCCTCTATAACTTCATTATTGAAGCTTGTTTGTCAGCAAGAATGAGTGCTCTAACTAAACATTAGGGTTAGGTCATAACTACCCTAAATTAGGGTAAATGTGTGACATTTATGAGTTCAGTTAGCACTAATTTTGTCGGCCTTCTATTCCAGAAGAGTATCTATACAAACAGGTTGAATGTTGCCAGGCATGGCCGGTACGGAACTGACAAGATTTTTAAAATGTTTAACTTCTTGTTCCGATCAGGTTTCAATTCCGATGAACCAACTGTTCCAATCAGTCTCCAGGGATGAACATTATGTTGCTCAAACCTGGATATTTATTATTCTTGAATAGGAAGGAGGAACTACAGCATGACTATTTTACTTCCTATCAACTACTCTAAGCTAGATTAGTAACATGTTAATCAAGCAAGAGAATAAGTAATCCATTCGAGTTGACCTCGAACGTGAAAAGTACAACTTAATTAAACCCAAATCGAGTTCCAGCCTCAAATTTCAGCACCCTTATTAACCCCGATTATGCGTAAGTGAAGGGATAAATTTTTCCATATACCAAACTTGGAAAAAAAAAATTGCATATCAAACTTGGAAAAAGAAGCATAATTATGTATAGGATAAATAGATATCCAAAGTTTGGCAACATATGAACATGAAATGTACATCACAAGAGTGAATGCCAAACATGCAAAACCAGGTAGCCTATAAAGCCCTTACAACCTGTAGCTGCCCACCAAGCATTGAGCTTGGATCAAAAAAACCCATATTACAAATATGCCATAAGCCTCAATGAACTCTACATCTTCACCTTTCTTTATTTCTATGCAAAAAGAGAGGAGAAACAAAAATGCCGATCTACAAACATATGGATCCCACTGGCGAGCGGAATTCGCTCTTAAATTGCCTAAGGAGAGATGAATTAAATAGAAGCAAAAAAAACCTCCAAAATTTCCCCTTTTCATCGGTTCAGATAAGTTGTCAAAAGAGGCATCTTCTCATAATTTTCTTTCCAGGTCTAAAGCTTCAAAAGACCAAAGCGATAGAGCTGAGTTCAGAGCTTTTCTTTACCTGCTTATTACAGAATTTACAGCAACTTCTTGAGGAACTCAAGTGTAAAGCCTACAATTGGCCCGACAAGAAGGGAAATTAAAAATGACCGAGCAGAATGTCAAGGATGTCAAGAAAAAAAGTTACACGATCATACCTATAGATTACTTCTTCAAACTATTATTAGAGAGGACTTTCTTTCCATATGGACTGGTTCGAAGCGCAGGAATATGGGGTCTTATGGCCTCCACCAATGCAACGTGAAGCGTTCCCTGCTCATATAAAGAATTGATTAGATGAAATGACCAGAAAATAAAAGGCACATTTTCCTTTTCGCTTAATCATCTCGAGCAGTACTCACACAACTATTTCAACAAAATTATCTTATAGAGAAAGAAAATGCTAAGAAACTACTAGTCAACTACATTTTTTTTTTCTTTTTGAATTGTTTCAGAAAGTAATTGAACCAAAAATCTCAGTAGTAATATATACTTTTTTTTTTTCCAAATATAAGATAACAGTAATTGCTTATTCTTTTTTTCTGGTACAAAAGAAATGAGAAAACGATAAAATGAAATAATTAACCTTTGTTTGATGCAGTGCTGCTTGAATAACATAATTGCCATAAGGATCTTGCATGACTTGATCCAAGTGAGCATTATTTATCAGTTCCCGGATAACATGAGCACGGCGATCCTCACTTGCATATTTTAGACATTTCTCTACCACATTACTGCTATATTTCTGCATAGACAAGTCCCCATAGTTACCATCCAGCTGATCAAGAATATCAGCTGTTGCCCAAGGAAGCCGAAGCTCAAACACAAATTGGACAACGTAGTTCCTGCAAGATTGAAATTTAGATTTCAAAGCTCGATATCACAGGCTAATTATAATAATTCATTATTCAAACCAAGGTTCATAATGGAATGTAATAAATGCTGTTAGTCTAGCATTTAAGATTTTGGAACATTTCTATAAAAAGAGCTGGTTAGCTTTTCAAACCTAATCTCTGAATCCAAAATGCTGATTTTTATTGCATAGTAGCCTTGCATTCCAAAACAGGCAAGTGTGAGAACCCCACAAAAGTTGAAAATGTCTCAGGATGTTCATAGCAACTTTATCGCAACAACAATCAATGAAAGATGATACAAAAGCCAAGTTTACAGAACGGGTCCATTTATAAACCAAGGCCCACTTAGTGATGATCTACAATATTCATCTTCGAGAAAAAAGAAAAAATAATAGAGAAGTATGCATATAAAAAAAAATGAAGAAGAAAAAGAAAAGAAAAGATAAGGACAAACACAGTTTATCAAGGCAACAAAATGTTAATTTCCAATGTAAGCTAGCTTAAAAAATTTCGTCTAATTGGTATTTTTTTTGCTTTTCATTCTTATGGTGTCATATGAGCCTTAACATCATGTTTGATCATGTCAATGCCACATTCAAACATATTCCATTAAATGGTGAAATGCATGAAAAACCATGCAGATTCTCTTGTATCAAGGACTCACAGGAATGCACAGAAAAAGAAAAAGTTAAAGGGAAGAGAGGTTTAGTACCCAAATGGATCTTGGGAAAGAATTAGAGCATTTGACGTGATCTCACAGATTAAACGGCGTCTTTGCTCGCCCTCAGAATGACTGAGGCATTTTTGAAGTACACAACAACCATGGCGATCGGTAGCAAGTTCAACACAGTTAGCAGTTGCAGCTTCAAAAAGGAACTGCATAACAGATTATTAAAAGCGTTTCGTTAGGTGCCACAAACTAGGTTTCCATATATAATAATATTTTTATTTCTAAAAGAAATATTATTGGCAGCATCTACATCAAAGAGTTTAGCACTTGGTGGAATTTTGGTGAAGCAGCATCCTAGAGCTAGTATAACTGAAAGTGCTCCACTTTACTTCATTGCACTTGAGGGAGAAAACATGATACAAGAAATAAGAGAGAATGCACTTTCTTTACTCTATATGCAACAACAATTATGCTACATTAGTTTGCGTGGTTTTTTTTCGTTTTATGGGAACTTCATTATCAAACATAAAGCATAATACTAATACTTTTTGGACTATCAAAAGTAAAACTTCACTACTGACCAATTGTGCTGAGTGGATTATATTATAATTCTCTCCTGGTTTTAACATAATGTGGGATATAACCAAGGGTAGATGTTCATCAATAAGGACTCCTACTTTATTTTTAAAAGATAATCAAATGAGAATAATTGATCTTTAAAGTTCAACAAAATACTGGAGGAGACAATACAACATAAAAATAAGATGGCGTATGAAATAGGTCAGCCTTTCCTTTTGTGAAAGAATGCAAGAAAGAAACAACTTGAACCAAAACACACAAAAACAAGAAGTTTTGTCAGGTGCATAAAAACTTATCAGATGTCATCTAACTACGTGATCTTTCTTAATGGAGGAACATAAACCCATCATTCTTTTACCTCGCACCACTCTTCCCCATCTTACACTGTTACTATTTCACCCCAGCTAAACAAGATTGAAATGAGGACATAATCCAACTTTGCTCCTTTATTTTAATAGTTTTAGGGTGTTAAGTCCAAATGGCTAAGAATGCACAAGTAAAATGAATGAGAATAAATCAATAGTTATTCTCAAGCATCCAAATGCACAAGTAATTCAAATATGCAGATTCATATCTCTTACCTCGCTGTATTCAGGTGTTAGATACTGCAAGCAACGTTGTGCAACGTGGTTACCGTTCATATTTTTTATCAAAGTCACAATACCAGACTTGAGTGAGGAGACTACCATGGAAAACTGCTCTGGAGCCGTAAGTGTTTCAATTACCTTCTGAACAGCCCGAGTCCTGTGTTGAGGAAGTTGATAAGATAATTTAAGATAGGAACATTCGAAGTTTGAGTCTTGAAGACACAAGTAGATGTACACACACACACACAAAGAGAGATAGGGAGAGAAAGACAAACCCATGCATGTCACATGAAATCCTAACAAGTTCCCCAGGTTTTCTAGTGATGGCACAAAGTATTTTCATTCTCTGATCCTCATTGCACACTTCAAGCAACTTCTGGACAAGGTAATTCCCAAAAGGGTCTGTCATCAGCTCAACAATATGATCAATGACCTCAAGAAAAATCTTTTCAACATCTTGTGGAGTTCCTTCAGAGAATTTTCTTTGCAAGAAGCGACAACCATGTTGGTCCTTTGCCATAAGATATACCCTACCAGTGACTTCATCCACGGAATTATATTTCTGAGGCTGAGGCCTAAGGTTATCACTTTTAAGATCAGTAATATCAGGAGACATATTCCACAGATTCAGATTATCTAATTGAAAGCACCCAGCACTTGGGGTGGATAAGCTGTGACGCAGGTTACCATTTGTTATAACTTTCCCATTCTGATTGACATTGGCAAGTGCTTCATTTCCTCCCACTGAGCCAAACTTCACAGCTTTAAGTGTGTTCAGTCCTTGTGATCTTGTTAAAATCTTTTCAGGAAAACTCTGTTTTCCTAATTTATCCAAAACATTTATACCATTTCGCGACTGGTTCAGACCCCTTGTTGCGGCATAATTATTCCAAAATGGTTCTTGATTAGATTGTTGAAGTTGACGAGAGATTGGCATCTCAAAATACGGTTGTCTAACATTCCGATTCATCAACTTTGGTACCACATTTCCATTTGTTTGAATAGGATGCTGTGCTTCCAGCCGTTGATTGCGCAATTGCTGCAGATACAGGTATTGTTGATGCATCCTATAAAATTGCTCCTCCTCAATATTCCTCCAGCTGATGTGAGGCTGATTTAACTGTTGTGAATGTATGCAAGGAAGCACAGGTTGAACATCCGTAAAGTACTGCCGCTGATCGGACATTAACGGAAACTCAACACCAGGCACAGCCACATTAGAAAGGAGCTGAAAACCTTGCACCCCATGAGCAACTGGCAAGGCAGTGGAGAAATTTTCAATTGTTTGAGGCTGACAATAACCAATTGGCATCTGTTTTGGTTCTTGAGCATTAAGGTTTAACAAATTTGAACTTTCCTGGCCAACTTTTGTTACATTGTATCCATCAAAATCACAAGATATAGTAGTATTTGGAGATTGGAAAGATGGAGCACCAGCCACTGATGAATTTATATTGGGAACCAAATTCTTCATGCTGTTAGCGAGTTTGCAATCTAATGAAACAATGTGATTCGGTGAGGACTTAAAATTGGCTGAGATGCTGCCACTATTGAAGCTCAAATCAGAAAATGCAGATGTCAAGGATTGATCATCAGGCAGGTTTGCTTCCTCTGATTGGACTCTCTTGATGGGAGGTCCTTGAGTTTTGTTGATTAACCGTTTTCTTTCATCCAGACTTACATTGCTTTGGAGTTTTTCAGTCAAAGGCCCTTTATAGGAATTCACACAAATGGGTCCCAAGCTGCCATTTAGAGACGCACTTTTAGGTGCAGATTCCTCCGAATGTGGGTTCCCAGAAGTAGCATTTGGTATCTCTCCAAGTAGCTTCTCAAATTCATCGAAGTCTATTTCAGTTCTTCCAACTTCCATTTTTTCTATATTGTAAAGTTATTGAGAATTCCTCTCCTGTCCAACAAAGCAATGTCTACAAGGCAAATGTAGATCCAAACACAAGCCCTTCAATGCAAAAAAAAACTATGTCATACAAAACCATCTCATAAGCAAAGTTATGCATTTATTTGTCAGAACTCCCTAAAAAAGTTGTCAGCTTCAGCATTCAACAAACAAAATGATAAGTTCAATACAAAGAAAACCTCACATTTTCAAAGTACATCGTCCATTAACCTAAATCCACCAAGCAGCTAACGTCCAACTTTCCCTAAATTCTGGCAACAAGCTTTTTATCTTTTCCCAAAAAAAAAAAAATAAAAAAATAAAAAACTCCATTTGTTCTTCTGCTATTGCAGTTGTCACAACAATCTCCACCCAAAAAAAGTGACTTCTACAATCCAAAATATAATAAATGAAATACGAATAAAATATTGAAGAGGAATATTGATCAAAGAATTAGCACACACCATCAGATTCTATACTAGAATATCAATCAATACCAAAACCCCAGTTCAAAAAAGGAGTACACAGATCACTCTAACGCCATGATCACCATTGTTAGGATGATCAGACCATTTCAAACAACATTTTCCTCGATTACTACGTCTAAGGATTAAAAGGAAAAAAAAAAAAAAACTCGTAGGCTATACAAATTGCACTTAAAAAGAGAACCCCAAATTCAATCAACTCTTTCTAAAGAGCCAAACACCCAGGAACCAGAATCCTGACCATCAAAAACCAAAATTCAAAAATCAGAAAAAACAAAAAGAAAGAAAAATCCAATCTTTATAACCCATATCAATCAAACAACCAAAACAAGGGAAATCCAAATCAGATGAAGGGATTAGACAACAATGTAGGAGGAAAAAAAGGACTGACAGTGATTAAAAAAAATAAATAAATAACATATATACATACATACCAGTGACAGAGGAGTCAGCATGAGAGACACAACAAAGCCATGGCTGAAGTGAACAAAGACATAAAAGAACAAAGAACAGAATCCTTAAAAGGATGATCGGTGTTTATTTTTCTTTGATTTTCAAAGAAAATGCAAAGAGAGTGCAAGTGTTGTTGGTGATAAGGTCAGGAAGAGAGGCGGCGTGAAGAAGAAGAAGAGGTTCTCAAGAGAATTGAGAAAAGAGGGAGAGGTGTGAAGAGAGAGAAAGAAAGAGAGAAATGGCATTTGCAAAATTGGCACAGAATTTACAAAAGCACCAAACGGACACACCAACTACACACAAATACTACACCATAACCCATCTCATGAATCATCCATGCATGGACTGAATTACATGTTAATGTAATGTAATGGGAATGGTTTCTTTTTCTTTTCTTTTCTTCCGTCCTTTCTTTCTTTCTTTCTTTCTTTCTTGCTTTTATTTTGTTTTGGTACGTTTCGGTTTTGGGTCATCACCTTTATTTTATGTGCTTCAAATAATAAAACATTTTATTATTATTATTATATTATTTGTGCTATTACCACACAATTTCAATGTAATTGAATATTGTTTTCTTGAGGTTTATTATTATTTTACACCTTCTACTTGAACCTCTTTTGCTGCTTCCAAGTAAACTGAACTAAACTTTTTGCTTGGTTCTTGTTGGTTGTTGAGAAATGCCAAGGAAAGAGTTCTTCATTGTTAACTAAACCATACTAGGCTCCCTTTTCATTAATGGCCAATCACAATGAAAGAGACTCCCATCTTCTCAATTTTTTTGGTCTTTTCTTTTAAATCATTTACAATATTATTTATCAAATTCAAATATTCTGGTAATAATATTAAAATTCCATTAGATAGAGATTTGCAAATAAAGAGACAAATGTCATAGTTTTATATATTTTCACATTTAATTAGCATTTCATTTTCTTATGATATAACATCTAGTAATATATGTATTATTAAATTAATATTATATTAAGAAATTTTATTTTTCAAATATATTTTTTAATTCTTATTATTTTATTATTTTTATTATATACATATATCTATACTATCTATCTATACTATATATAAAAGTGGGAATAAGGGAGAATAATGGAATTATCTATAATGCCTTTACTGAAATTTTAAATCTTCTAAAATAATTTTGTTAATAATCAATAATTTTGTTAATAATCAATCAAAATTTATTTTAAATATCATGCTTAATAGATAATTAATGTTAAGTTAATACCCTTAATGAAATTTAAAATGTTCTAAAATAACCTTATTGATGTCCAATTAAATTTTATTTTAAATATTATGCTTAATAGATAATTAACGTTAAAAATATCATGCTTAAATAGAAATAATGTTAAGTTAATACCCTTAATGAAATTTAAAATGTTCCTAAAATAACCTTATTGATGTCCAATTTAAATTTTATTTTAAAATATTATGCTTAATAGTTAATAGATAATTAACGTTAACTATATATCAATTCAATTTTATTTTAAATATGATGCTTAATAGATAATTAATGTCAACTTTATATTAATGAATATATTATATTTTTAATTATTTTAATGTTATATAATAAGGCTATACATGAAAATTAAATATTTTTATTTACTATATATGTTTTCAATTTATACAATTTAAGATTCAAATTAAATGTTAAAGATAAATACATATTACATATTTTCTGTATTTATTATATACATTATTTTGTTCCATTTAACTTAATAAATAATAAAATAAATTTATAATCTATAATCTATCTATATATCTATTGCTATCATATACTATATATAAAAAGTGGGAATGATAGAAGGAATATGAGAATTTCTATATTGATTTCTTGTGAAAATTTAAGATACTCCTAAAATAACTTTAGTCCATAGCCAATTAAAAAAATTTTAAACATAAAAATATATATAGCTCTTAATTTGAATTGATGTTATTTTTTAACTTTTTTAATAGATAAATACAGTATATAATAATTAAGAATCTTAAAAAATTTAAAATTTTACTATATGTAAATATGAGGCATTGAAATTTTTTTATTTTTTGTGAATTTATGTTAAATCAATATATCTAGATAGATAAGATTTTTAATTTAAAAATGGGTATGGTTAAAATTTCTTTAAATTACAAAATGGTTAAATTTCTTTAATTACAAATTGTGCTCTAATTTGGTTGGCCAAAAAATAAGATAAAAAATTATTATTTTTAAACATCTCTGATTTGATTAATTATATTGATATCTTATTTAATTCAAATCCTACTCTTTCTATTAAGGAATATAATTTTTTAACAATAAAATTTTTAAATCACTTCGTGATTTTGATTGGCTAAAAAAATAAAAATTATTATTATTTATAGATATTTAATTTAGTTTATTAGATTAGTATTGTTAAAGTATATTTATTTATTAAAAGAGATTATAGTGAAATTTATTAACTAAATATGTAAATTAATTATAAAACGTAAAATAAAAGTTATATGATGATTTTTCATAAATCAATTTACTACTTAAATAAAAAATAAAAGCAACTAGTGTATATTAAAATTATATAAATTAGTATATTGAAGAGAATATAAATGATATACTTTATATTTAAATTACTATTTTAAAGAGAGAAACAAATATATCAATTTTTTTCAATAAGATATTAGAGTACAAGATATATAATTAAAAAAAAAATATTTTACTGTATATATAAAAACTACTATATTTCTTTCAATCTAAATAAGAATTTATACTTTAATTATATAAATAAAAAACTAAACGAGTATAAAAAATGAGTATATCATGAGTATAGTCAACATGCCTCGCACATCATAAAAAGAAATAATATATTTAAATGTGGGAATAGAAAAATAATTACACTTTCAATAGTGTCCTTATTACAATTTAAAATATTCTAAAATAACCTTAATGATGGGCAATTAAATTTTATTTAAAAAATTATCCTTAATAGATAATTAACCATTTAAAACTTTAAATTTTGTACTTTTTGAATTTTATTTTTTAAAATAACAAACGTAAGATAATGAGTATATTTAGAAATTTTCATACCGTTATTTTTCATAATTATTTTTTAAATATTTAATTTAAATTTAAAAGATTTTACTTAGGAAAGAGATATAAGGAAAAAGGGAAGTATATATAGATATATATAATATCCATATTTCAGGAATTTAGGAATTTTTGAAGGAGAGATTGGTTTTTTATTTTCTATTTTCATTATATATTTTTTCAAGAATTATTTCATTAAATCATGACTTTTCCAATTGAAGGAGTTGATTTTTAAGATCAAATTAGCAATTTGTTTAATGTAATTTATTTCTTATTATATATTGAGTTCTGGAGAGTTTTATTCTTAATAATAATTATTATCTATTATTTATTATTTATTTTGTTTTTCGTTACTGAATTAATTTGGAATTACTATCACTTTCATTCATTTAGTAAGAAGTATGTATTTCCTTTGCAATAAATAGATGGCATCTTGATGATTAAATAATTTTTATTTTCTTGATATTTTTTCTCTTATATGCTAAATTTGTTTGATTTGAACAAAAAAAATAGTGTTTGAAAATTTGGAAAGAAAAACTATATATTTCTGTTTTGTATCAATATTTGAGGTTTCAAGGATATGTATATTTGCATATATTTTTCTTTTTTCTAATGTAATAAAGTATCAATATAGCCAAAATAATTTCCACCATCATTGTGACTCAAGATATTTTTAAACAATTCAAATCACTTTTCATTTGTTCTTTAACTAGAAGTAAGAAATGATTTTTTTTTTTTTTTTTACTTTTTCATTTTATATGTATATGATTTGGGGTTGAGGTTGGGGTTGCAGATAGGAGGTTGGTGATTGAGTGATGCTTGATTTTCTTTTTTAGACATCTATTAGAGTTTCAATAATCTGAGTATAAATTAACGACTGAAAATAGGTTTAGAAGTTGAATTCAACTTTATTTTGAAACCACTTCACTATATAAAAATAGAATTAAGTATATAAAAGTAGCATTACAAAATCTAATCCTATCTTTTGTTTGGGGCTAGCTATGTTAATCAATTGTAGCCCCTTACTTTTCTTTTTTTTTTTTTTCTCGCTCCTAATCTTGTATTCATTTTTAATAAACTCATATCTATTTTCTTTTAATATATCTATTTTTTATTTATTTTTTTATTATTGTTGCTTTGTCTCCATATTTAGAGTTCTTTTGTCCCTTCTTCCATAAGGGTTTAGTTCATTCTTTGTGAAGGTTTATTTTTAAAAGGTATGATATTTGATTTTATTTGGTTGGAGAATTTAGATCTTATTTTATTGATTTATATCTTCGATCAATGAAGCCTAGTAGTACTGCATGTTACTCCATTGATTCTATTAACGCATAGTGGCTTGAACTCATCTGTATACGTCATACGCAACAAGTTTTTGGAAAAGCAATCCAAGCGTAGAAGATTCAGAGAAGTTATTTTGTCGTCCAAATCAATTAAAGGACCAGTTGCTACTATGAAAATTTATATCAGTCAAGGTTATCTTCAAGCGGAAAAGTCCAATATTGTTTTTTTTTTAATTTTAGTTTTATTATTCAATACTAAATGAAAATTTATATTCAGGTAAGGTTATCTCACAAAGCGGAAAAGTCCAATATTGATTGTTGCTACTATGAAAATTTATATCAGTCAAGGTTATCTTCAAGCGGAAAAGTCCAATATTGTTTTTTTTTTAATTTTAGTTTTATTATTCAAAAGAATATAGATAATTATTTTATTGTTGAAGAATCATCGAACTTTCTATTAATTATGATAGTAAGTTCTATGTCTGGTCTAATTGAGTATTTGTAATACTTGATTTTATTATTAATGAATTATATTTCTCAAGAAAAAAAAGTAGCATTACAAGTAGTGTTTAAGACAAAGTGTGATATAAATTAACCATCGTATTTATTTCAATGTAAATAAAAATTTATGCTTTAGTATTATATAAATAAAAAATTAAACGAGTATAAAGAATGAATATAGTCAATACATGTGTGTCATTAAAAAGACTAGTATGTATATAAGTGGGAATGCAGAGGGAATATTGAGGTAAGCGAAATACCCCTGTTAAATCTATGGATTGATAAAAATATTTTAAGGCTTTTAATTTTATTGGCTAGGAAAATAAAGTGATTTAATTTGATAGGTTATATTGGTTTTTTATTTAACTCTAAATCCTATTGGCTAATGAGTAAAATAATATGCACAAAATAAAAAAGATTAATATGAATATGAAAGATAATTTGAGACATTGTATTAAATAATGTCAATTTGCATTACTAAATCAAAATAGCATAAGACCTTTGTCTTACAAAATCAAAAGAGCATAAGTCATTTAGTTTTACAAAATCAAAATAGCATCCTTATTGCATAAAATATAATAACAACGTTGGTGCAAATTACAAAAACAACAAAATTTTTCCTACATCAAGTCTCAACACCTCACAAACTCTAATCTCACTTTCTCATAAACAATTGCAAAATCTCAATTATATTAATGCCTCCTTAGTTTGATGTTGGTGTTAGATTCCTGAGTTGGCAACTTACTTCCATTTGTTATTGAGGCTTTTGTTATTTTTTTTTCTTTTATTGCTGGTTGTAGTTGCTCCCTTGTTTGCTTTTCTCTTAGTAGTAGTCATTTTACTTTGCCAATTTATTAGCTTAATGCATGCAATAATCAAACTAAAACATAGCAAATATGATAATTAGCAAACTCAAATCAACTCACAAACAAGTAGCAAAATATAGTGTATGTGTGTGTAAACCTCCAAGTGAGACCTTGTGATGCAATGATTGCCCCTTTTGTTGAATCCTTAAACTTTTCTATCATGAAAAAGGTTCAGGCTCATTACCTTGACGTCTTCATCCCATAAGATTCGTTAGATTAAAATATCTTTCCCTGCTAGTACCATGCTGCAAACGTCAAATATCCCAATATAACTACAAGTATCATATATTAAGTTCATAATCTCATAAAAAACAATCTTAACTTATGTTAATTGTGATTTTCCCTGTGACAGGATGTGTACACACCATGTCCAACTGTTTTCTTCTTTCTAAATAGGAATACCCTTGCCTTATTAAACATTAATCTTGTTTCATTAGTTATACTTGATTCTATGCAAGGAATGAGGATTTGAACTTCTAATTGCATCTTACCTCCTCCTTTTCCACCTTTTCCACTCTTGGGTTGAATAAGAAAAATATATCATTATTTATGCCCCTCATAAAAAGGACTAACCATATATGTTAGATTTATATACCTATAATTTAATTGGTCTTGGATTACTTGGACATTTAAAGGTTGAGGTCGCCTTTAGTTTGTGACATGTTTTTTTGCTATGTTTAATTGCAAAGCAAACTGGCATGTCATAATCCCATCACTTCTTGACAGTTTATGGCTACTTTTAAACTGTCCTTCTTTTTTCCTAGTCCTTGGAGATCTTCCCAACTTTCTAACATTTGGTGGGGGGTAAAGGGCCTTTAGTACCAATCTTAACCCAAAACTTCTCTCCATTCATAGATTCCAACATAAATGAATAAGCAGCCAAATACTTAGGCTTCTTATACCAAGAACTAATGTAGTCATGTGGATTGGCACCAATGTGACGATGTTTATAAATAAGCATGGCCAAAATCCAATTTTCGGAGCCAGAACTGTCAGTTCGGAATCAATTGGAATCGAAATCGACTCGAACTAGAATCGAAGCCAGAGGTTTGTAGTTCAGTTCTGGTTTCAAGTTTTGTGGAATCGTGAACCGACGATTCCAAGAGCCGGACGGAATCGATGGTTTTTCTAACTAGTTAGAACCAATGATTCCAACGATTCAAACCGATGGTTCAATCTAGTGATTCCGAAAAATTTGAATTTCTATTCATAAGGCCAGAACCGGCGGTTCGAATAGGTTCCATCAAAACTTTTCACCAAATCCCCAAATTAACCCTCCTAACAACTATAAATGGCTATATAACAGTTAGTTTTAAGGGTATTTGTGGAAAGTTGATTTTTTAGATTTACTATAAATACCCATTATAGTAAGTAGAGGAAATTCAAGTTCTACAAAGGGCAAAAAAAAGGTTGGAGAAACACAAAATCTAATCTCGTCTATGCATATGAAAGGCATGTTTAATATCACTCTCGACCAATTTGATATTGAGAGAATTCAAATGAAAATTTGGATGTTCCAACTCAAGAATACAAATTTAATGATGAAGACAACTACAACAAGAGAAAGATCAAGGTACACAAGTGGTTTGATGACTAAGACAATTCCAACATATTCACAATTTATTTCACGAAGAAATTCAAAAGCCTCAAATTTTATTGTATAAATTGCAATTATTATGGAGCATCTTATAAATACAAACAATCGGTTGGTTCTAGATCATTTTGAAAGCATTTGGAGGCAAAATATAAAAAAAATATAGGAATTGATCGAGCTCAAACACAAATTTCCTAGTACATATCTTTTAACTTTTTCTTATTTCAATATTCTTAAAAAAAAAGAATTAGTTAAAATGATTTCTGTGAAACATTTATCTTTTAGTTTTTATGAAAAAGTGGATTTTAAGCAACATTGTCAAAATACTTTAAATCCTTCCACTAAAAGAGTGTCAAGAAATACTTTAAACAAACTATTATTTCTTTATATAAAAAAGAAAAAAAGAGTTAGAACTTCTATTTTCAAGAATAAAAATTTGTGTTTCAATTTGTTGTGATATTTAGAGTGATCATTGGTAAATGCATTCTTTTATATGTATTACATGTTATTGGATTGCTGTTGATTAGAAAATTCAAAAAAGAGTTATTGCATTTCGTGTTTTTGATGATAAACAAACTACAAATAATATATTTACAATTTTGTTGTGATTAATTTAAGAAAGTGATACATTGGTAAATGCATTCTTTTTATATGTATTACAAGTGTTATTGATTGCATGTTAGATTGAAAATTACAAAAAAAGAGTTATTGCAATTTCCGTGTTTTATTTTGATGATAAAAAACTACAGAATAATATAATAAATATATATATTAATAATAATATATATATATATATATTATATATTATATATATAATATTTATATTATATTATATATAATATAATGATTAATTATACAATTTTTAGAATATATAATGATTATTTCAATTTTAGATAAATATAAATTGACAAAAAATTTTTTTTCAAATTTATTTGATAATGCCTCCACCAACACTAAATCAATGATTGAACTTAAAACAATTTGTCAACCTAATGTTGGTGGAAAAGTTTTTTCATATTACATGTGCATGCCATATTTTAAATTTATATGCATAAGATGGTGTAGAATTCTTGAATAATTTATTTTTTCATTAAAAAAGCTATTTTATATATATGGGGACATCTCCAAATAATGAAAAGTTAGGCTAAATTTTGTAAGAAAAATAAGAGAAAACCAAAAAGTTATTCAAAGGATGTCCTTACTCGTTGGAATTCAATGTATGAATCATTAAACGAGTCTTTTACATATAGAGAGTTCTTTTCAATAATTTTTACTATAATGTAGAAGAAATTAATTGAAGAAATTAAAGGAAAGAATATGTGGTATTTCTTTCTATTGTGTTATGTTTTTCAACCTCAACTTCACTATATATATACAAAAGATTGTTCCAATATAGAAAGTAATCTAAATAGGAATAAACCTAAATTAAGAAGGAAAATATTTACTCTAATTAGGAATAAACCTAAACTAGGAAACACAATATTTACTTTAATTATAAAGATTCCAACACTCCCCCTCAAGTTGGTGCATAGATATTACTCATGCCCAACTTGCAAACTAAAGGATGAAACAACTTGTTGTGTAAACCCTTTGTGAAAACATCAGCCAGATGCTCTTTTGAAGCTATATAGGAGACACTTATAAAATCTTCAACTATCTTCTCTTTATAAAGTACCTATCAATCTCAATGTGCTTAGTTCGATCATGTTGGACTGGATTATTCATAATACTGATGGCTGCATTACTGTCACAAAACAAGGATATATTTGTTGTTTCAACCAATTTTAACTCTTCCATTAGTCACAGAACAAGAGATGATATTGTTTGTTTCATACCAATTTTTAACTGCTCCATTAACCCTACGCAACCATAGGCTTTCCACAAATTCCAGTGTCATAGATCTAATATTCCAGTCTGTACTGGAACCTTTAGGCAACAACAACACTACTTCTTGCATTCTCCATAGTACTAGTTTTCTCCAAACAAAAAAAACAAAAACAATAACCGTGAGGTTGATCTCTATCATTAAGGGAACCAGCCCAATCGCATCTGTATAGCGCCTGCTATCGGTTAAATGACATAGTTTAGAGAATAAAAGTCCTCTAACTAGGAGCTGATTTTTAAAAATATCATTAAGAATCAGATGCACTAGCTTCTAAGTGAGACTCCCGAGGTCAATGCAGATACTGACTGACACTAAAAACTTATAGCATATACAATATCGTGTCTAATGTAATGGGCCAGAAATCAACCCTCCCGACCATCTCTAATACCTACAACGACAAAATGAAGCTTCCTCTCCAGCTTGAAGCTATATGAGTTGGCTTCAAATAGGTGATAATCTGTAGGTTTACATCCCACAAATAAACCAGTTTCTTAAGGATGATACAAGAGATGTATCCTTCTTTGAGAAATAAAAAAATGCCGCTTTTTCCCTCTGAGTTGGAAATCTTGCTATCCTATAGGAAATATCTCAACTTTCCCCAAAATTCAACTTTCCCAAATCCTTAATCTCAAACTCCCTAGCTAACAAATTTCTCAAGTGAGTCATTTCTTCTTCATTATTTCCAATCATCACTATATCATTAACATAATCAATAAGCAATGTGATCTTACCTTCATGATGTTTAATGAACAAAGTATGATCAACATTGCTCTAAATATACTCGAAAAAAAGCATAGCTTTACCAAACCTTTCAAACCATGCTCTCGGTGATTGTTTCAGCCCATATAATGACTTCTTCAGGTTGCAAACTTTTTCTCTGGTTTTGTCATCATCAAATCCAGGAGGAATCTTGTAACATCCTACTGAATCGAATCGTTGCATAGAGTCGAGTCGAGTTGGGCCGAACAAGAACCCAGTTCGAGCCATTTAAATCCAGAGTGGGGAACCCGGTTCGAGCCATTTAAATCCAGAGTGGGGTAGAATGGGATGTAACGTAAATAAGTAAAAGAAGTGGACTTACTTGAATGAAACAAAAAGATCAAAGTATAAGTAGTAGGACTTACTTGCACTAAAATATAAAGTTTAGTTATTAAAATGTAATATATGGAAAATATAGGTACTATTTGGTAATTTTTAACACACAATCAAAGATAAATTTGGACTACACGAGACTTCTGTCGATCACTTGCTTCCTTCAGCCGTTTTCTGATGATTTCCACTTTCTCTTTTGTTTCTCTAACCAAATCTGGACCCAAAATCTTCTTCTCACTAAGTCTCCTTCATCTCCTTCCTTTCTCCACCAATTTTCATGTGGATTTTAAACACTAAATTCAACCTAGAACTAGAACTCTATCCAAGTAAGTAGCCTTTCTTGAATTTCATACTTTTGTGATATTTTAGGTGATTTATAAGAGTTATTATGTATAGGAGAGAGGAGCTCAAAGTTGGAAGAAAAGGAAGCTAAGAAGAGGATTTAAAGCTCTTTTGGTTTAAGGTTTGATATCTCTTTTAGTTTAACATATTTTCTTGCATGAGAACTTGTGTAGTGTGATGATGGTGAGCAGATCTGTTGCTGAATGTTGAGTAAAAGGTCTGGAAATGGTGAGAAAGCATGCAATGAAATGAATAAATGAAGTAGATATTGATTTCATGCTGAACCAGGTTTATTAGACCACTGACTAGTAACTTCACCCTAATTTTACTCTATTTAACGATGGAATTAGGAAGTGGTATAGAAGAGTTATTTGTTCCTCTATGTTTTATTTGTCCATGAGTTTTTGAATCACCTAAATTGGACTTATAAATTGAGAGATATGACCAAACTAGTACAGACTGTGCAGGCTAAAAACCAACAGTCTGGGCGGACTGGAAGTTGCTAATTTAGGTAAATATTTGACTACCTTACCAACGTAATTAAGAGATGTGGCAGAAGACAAATTTGTAAGAAGACAAATTTGTAGCCTAATGTGTTAGCTAACCATAGAAGGTAGAATCACCTAAATTGGAGTTATATATTGAGATCTGTGACCAAAATAGTATAACTTGTGCAGGCTGGAACCCAACAGCAGGGCAAACTGATAGTTGCTACTTGAGCTCAATGTTTGACTACCTTACCAACGTAATTAAGAGATGTGGTAAGAAGACAAATTTGTAGCCTAATGTGTTAGCTAACCATATAATGTAGAATCACCTAAATTGGAGTTATAAATTGAGAGATATGACCAAAATAATATAAACTGGGCAGGCTGGAAACCAACAGCAGGGCAGACTGAAAGTTGCTACTTGAGCTCAATATGTGACTACCTTGCCAACCTAATTAAGAGATGTGATAGAAGAAAACTTTGTACCTTAAGATGTTAGCTAACCATAGAATTTAGAATAATCTAAATTGGACGTATACAGAAAGAGTTATGCTAGGATTTGTGAAACATGTACAGGCTGTCTGGCAGATTTCAAGAACACATTAGAAATGATGTTGGAGTTGGAATGCATATGTAGATTCATTCACCCGAAAAATTATTACTGCATTTTACCTTCTAAAGTGGAACTTAATTCAAAACTGAAGAATTTCCTTAATTCTGAATGGTTAAAATTTTATTTACATTTAAATATTAGTAAGAATTGCCATCGCTGGTGCAATAGCTTAGAGTATTTCCATGCAAGTTTACTTTATACATTATCAATTGGTATGCAATTATGTCCTCATTAGATATTTTCTAATAATTCTTTGTAATTATCTACAATACACATAATATGCTTCCATCTAAGGTTAGGCAGGAAACCAACGTTAGATTAAGGACTATGTTCGCGACATAGGATAGCGATCTTGCACCCCATACAGTTTTGGTACTCAGCCTTACAGGCTGTTGAGTGGATTATTGATTTATATACGGGCCATTTAACAGCCCCAGCCCATACGTATTCACCAGTTTCATTACAGTTCACACAGTTTTTTCTTATCACCTTTGGTGTTCACTATAACCTTATGGGAAAGCCATGCAGTTATGTGATTTATTATTTATAAGTATATTACGGATGGTTAATAAAAGTTGCAATAAATTTATACAAGCATTCATGATACAGCAGTAAAATCATGAAAGTTAATGATATGTGTTGCTTATATGTTTATTGTTTTATTCTTATTAAATTGAAGATATCCCACTGAGCAATTTATTGTTGCTCAGCGAGTTAGTTATATTTAACTCGTTAGGGTTTCGAGACTGGACCGTAGAGGAAATCAGCTATACAATGCTTGCAAGTTCATCTGCTGGAAGACTCAGTTTCTTCAGGGTAGCTGAACTCATTTGGGTATTTTTGATTCTGTCTATCCTTATCATGGCAATCTACAGCGGCCACACAGTTGGGCCCATTTCAATTTTGAAATTAGATATCATGTCTTGGTAATAAAATTATTAAGTTACATAATCTATATTTCCTTAATGGTAAAAATGCAAAAGACCTTGACACATAATCAGGCATACAAACATATATTTAGCATTGAAAGTTGACATAGGTTCAACCCAGATTGTAGCGTTTTCTCAAGCTCGTTTCCATTTGAGTTAACGGGCTGGACGGGAAGGTGTTATCAAATCTCCATATTACCACTCTTCCTTTTCAACACCACCATGTAGAAATCGTTGTTAACATTCAAATTGAGTAACTTTCCCAGTCAAGCATTAGCTGGCACAAGACCACAAAAATCTAATTGTGTCGATCTTTGGCCACAGGTGGCAAATGTTTCATGATTAATCGGACTCCATAGGTCTGCACTGGAATCCTCTAGCTACTAATCTTAGCCTACTGTACCCTCTAATTGAACCATGCTGCCCTATGCTTTAACTGTGGAGGCATCCATTTACATCCAACTGGCTTCTTCCGGTGGAGGAGTTACAAGATCCCATGTTCTCGTTTTTTGCCCAAAAGCTCTCATCTCCTCAACCATTGCAAGCCTTCCATTTTGAGTCATGTAATGGCCTCATGGCAATCCTGCAATTATTAGAAATTAGAAAGAACAAATAAAAACAAAAGCGCTTTCTATAGGAAGGGACAGGAGCATTATAGGAGATAAAATGAGAGATTAGATGTTTAGTGCATGTTCTAACTTCCTTTTCTAGAGCAATAGGAATATCACCAAGGTCATTGTCAGAAGGACTGGAATTCAAGTGATTAGGATCAGGATCAACAGGAATTAAAGAAGGACTTCACCAAGTTCTTATTCTTCTAAAGTATTTTTCAAGGTTCTGGAAAATTGGAGAGGATGGGTTGATCAGAGCGTCTCCATGCTCCATTGGTATTTGTATTTGTATAGTTCCGCCGTGTGTAGGTTTTTCAAATCCATGTCATTCCAATCTTCCTTAGAGGTTGGGTGGTTGTTCTCTCTTACTATCTATGTCTACAGAAATCTCTCCCTGGGAGGGAATGTTCATCCACCACTCTTCCATTGATATTTTCTCCCCCTGAAGAGAGGTGGACTAGGAAGGAAATAGAATTCCAAAATTCTCGGAAAGGTAATATCCATTACTCACAAAGGTATTTCCTAGAAGGAAGGATGGTAAACCACTTGTATCTTTTTTGAGTAATAGAGCAAACCAAACAAGCACACACTTCAAGGGCTCTTAAGATCTAATTTGCTTAGGACCATTATTGATGAACAAAACCAAACACAACCAAAGACTTTAGAAGGTTTACAACATTATAAGAGCTTTTTTCCTTTGATAAGCCTCTAATGGAGTTTTTAAAATTTTACGAAGTATGAAGATGCATACGATTGATAAGATAAGCAGTAGTCAAAAAATATCATCCCCCCAATATTGTTTGGGCAAATTTATAGTGAACATCAGAGACCTTAGTTACTCTAATAAATGCCTATTTTTCCTTTCTGCTACTCCATTTTGAGCATTAGTTATTGACACAACTAGTTTGATGAATAACTTACCATTAGAACCTAATAGGTACGAAAAAATCTCACAATTCATGTATTCAGTACCATTATCAGTTCTTAGGATTGTTAAACATGTGGCTTCAAACTGAGTACCCAAATCGATTTGTATAGAAGTTCTCTGAAAACAGAAAAACTTCATTTTTTGTTTTCAGTCAAATAAACCAAGTCAATTCTAGTTGCCCACAATCAATTAAAGGTCACAACCATCTTATAACTAGAGAGAGACAAATTTTTAGTAGGACCCCATTACATGTAGAATGAATAGTAGCAAAAAAGGGAATTCAAATTTTTATTATTAATTGGAGAATAAGATATCCTTGGTGTGTTTTGGCAAAGTTCACAAGCATCACATACTAATGTGAATCCAAAAATTCACACTAGTAAACAAAGTGGGAAAATAAAACGTCCCTAAAAGTAGAAAAAGAGGATGTCTAAAATCTCCTATGTGATTGAATAACTTCATGGGAAGATGTTCTAGAAGTTCCTACAAAGCTTGACTGGTACTTTAATTTGAAAAAATTGACAACTTATCCAACAGATACAGGTCCATCGCGCAAGCTACCACTTGCCAATCATTCTCCCTGTGTTCAGTTCCTGAAATATACAATTGAGTAGGGTAAAGGTTAACTTTGCAATTAATCGCTTTTGTGATTTAGGCTAACAGATAACAGATTAATAGGAAATCTTCAGGAACATTGGAGAACGGAGGAGAGTTTAATATTTGGAAGTTGCCAATCAACAGAACCGCGTGCCAGCAATCGGTTACCTAAGGAGCCAATCCGCAATGGGGAAAATGTTTGTCTGTTGCTTTTGATTACTTAGAATATGTGAGGGGGAAATCTTTTATTAGAGCTTGTTCTATGTTTATTTACCTCCTGAATCTATTAACCCAAAAGGGTTTTGCAATTTTTGCAAGGAAAAAAGGTAAGAAAAGCATTACCTGAATTAACAAAATTAGAGGTGCCAGTCTCAGTTGAGGATGAATCAAGCTAACTTCACTGAGACTAATCTGAAGCTGAGGGGCTCTCTGAGTGAAAACCCATATCTACCTTCTTGTCCATCATCCATATTTGTAGAAAAAACTCAACTGGTAGCAGTGGTGGAAATAAACCAAAAAAAAAAGGGAAAAAAAAATTAACAAAAAGTAAAATTGGTTGCTGAAAAAACCCGTAAGTCGAAGTTGCCCACACTGAGTCCCTGAGGTCGCCGTGAAACAAAGAAACATTGACGGAGAGCTCCACCGGGAAAATAGCAGGCAACGCGCTGGTGCATGAAAGACCTGGCCAGAAAACTTTTGGAGGCGTGTGTTGCACCACGCGCTGGTTGGACGACAATTGCGGGTTTAGACAGAGGGTCGATTGGCGGTCGCTTTTTCCTTTCTGAGGCGGGCCAGGCTTGACGACCACTCCCACTTTCCAGTAGTGCCTAGTGTGTATCTCAGACCACTTTCGCAAACTGAGACCGATGCTGAAAAATTCCGGCAATGGCTCTGATACCATGTAGAAATTAAAGGAAAGAATATGTTTGTATTTCTTTTTCTATTGTGTTTATGTCTTTCAACCTCAATTTCACTATTATATATTACAAAGATTGTTTCAATATAGGGAAGTAATCTAAATTGATGAATTAAACCTAAACTAGGAAAGACAATATTTTCTCTAATTAGAATAAAACCTAAAACTAGGAAACACAAATGTTTACTTTAATTACAAGATTCCAACCAAATTTTTATCCATAAATTTTCAGAAAATTTTATGCAAAATTTTGTATTTCAATGGATACTACAGCATTACTTTTAAGGGGTTTTTATGTATCCCACATTCTCATTTATTTTTTTACTATATGCATTAATATTGTTAGTGCACTTCAAGATTTGAAAATGATGCTATTAATTTAAAGAAAAGTTAGATATTTTATCAATGAAAGAAAATGGTTAGTTTATTTTAAAAATATTTTATATTCATTCATTTTCTGTTTGCTGGTTTCATCGCTAAATGCTCAAACTTATAGTTGCTATATAATTATTTTAGCTTCTTTTATTATGAAATATTAAAATCTTGATGTAGAAAGGGACAATGTTAATATATAAAATGTAGTATTAAATGAAGTTTTAATTAAAAATATTTATAGATTTATATATTGAATTTGTTTCAATATTTTGGTCATCTACTTCTTTTGATTGTTTCTCAAGTTTTCATAATACATCATTTGCAACTGAAAGGTAAGTGTTGTTGAACGTCTATTATTACCAAGACAAAAAAAGAACCTTAGGGGGATCGGTTCCGGGTGCTATTCCGAAACTTGATACTTATCTTACCCATAGGTTTCGTGTTTTGGTGATAGTTTTGTATGGTAACAAAATTTTTTCAATTCTAAATTGGTTGGAGTCGTCACGCCAATACATTCTTCCAACCTTGCACTAATTGCAAAATAAATTTTGGCAAACACCAGTTCTCGGGCGTGCTGGTTGAATAAAACTTTTTAGTGAGTGAGGAAATATGTTGATTTGAAACACAATATAGGATGACACTTGAATCAATAGAAGCATAATCATGCGGTTGGATGATTGGACCTAAGGCCAATACTAAGGGCATAAGAGAAAATACCAAGAAAGTGAAGGATTTATAGATCTTTACAATGGCGTTCTCAACCGAGCAATATCAACCGATGGAGAATAATGATTACGTGAGGGAAGTTAGGAACTATTAGGCTTGATTCTTTAAACCCAAGAGGATAATTTAGGAACTTTAATTTTTGGAATATTAAACAACTAAGTGAAGTTCAAGTAGTAACCAAAATCTGTTAGTTTTTTCTAGTTCGGTTCCGGTTTCCACATTTTCTTGAAATCAGAAACCGTCGATTTTAGAATCGAAACCGTGGCCACCCTATACATAAAAAGCACAAATAACAATGAGACATGGTCCTACATATCTTCTTAAACATCCACAAATGTAAATATTCATTTTCCTATTAAAATGTCAAACCATTTTCTTCATTAGAAAATCAAGTGACCGGTCTTACTTTCGTATGGTGTTGAGGTCAAAGGATTTTAGTTGAAAGTTTGGGGATGAATTTAAGTTAGTTGAATTAATTTTAACACAGTAAAACGGATACCCCAGGGCCTACACCATCATCCCATCTACTGTTCTCTTCGAAAACGACGCCTCGTGCGTGTCTCGCGCGATCTGATGTTTTTTAATGCGTCGATACGCGGATATCTCTGCTCGTGTTCGAATACGAAGTACTTAAATAGATATTTAAAACAATTATGATTGGTATAAGTTAGATTGAATTCTTATGGATATGGGTTCTAGTAGCTCCAAAATTCAGATGGGTTACTAGCCTCGCTTCCAATTCTCTACTGTAGGAACTCATTTTCAATTTCTTATCTCCAACCTTGAATTTCCTTACTTCAGCTGCTTCTTTTCTCATTAAATTCGCTTAGAAACTCTCCCTTCCCTCAGATAAATTTAAAGTCGAAGTTAATAGCAATTGGTTGAGGAAACTTTTCAATAAGACAAACTTTAAAAAAGATAAAAACAAAAAAAACACAAACATCACACAAAATTAGGATAACAAATTAAAAAAAGCTTTAAAGCTAAAAGGAATAACTAATATTTGGAATGTCGAAAATTTAGGCTGTCCATTAATGATATACACCAAATTAAAATTGTACTGGTTTCGAAAAACTCTTCCACCATAGACTCCTTTTCCACCTCTTATCTATAAGCGCTTAAATTCCTACTTACAACTGCTTTTCTTTCTCGTGTAATTTTTATTGAGCAACTTCAATAAATAAATTTAAAAAATAAAAAAAGGACTATTACACAAAGAATAGGTACAGAGATTAAAAATTAAAAATCTAAAAAAGATAAAAGGGAATAACTAACATTTGGAACATAGGGAAATTTTAGGTGTCTATATCTCACCAAGTGAAATTGTACTTGTTCAAAGTTCACAGACTTCCTATTCATTTTTTATCCTCCAACCTTAATGTCTTACTTCAGCTGCTTCTCTCTCGTTTAATTTCCTTCACAAACTCCTTTGAACCCCGAAAGCTGTAATAGAAATTGTAGCAATTTTCAATATAATAAATTTTGAAAAAGATGAAAACTTAAAAAAAAAAATTTAGTTATCCAAACTCACCAAAGTTGAATTGTACTAGTTCATAAACTTTCAGCACCAAAAAGTGGCATAATGTGAGCCTCCTTTACAGTTTCTAGTTGATAATCCCATGTTCTAAAAAACATTTCCACGGATAACATATAGGGGCAAATGAAAACCTTAATATTTGAACTTTTGGAAATTTAATTATTCACAACTCACTGAAGATGAATTGTAATTCGGTTCATAACCTCCATACCAAAGGTGCATTGTAAGAGTGGCCGCCTTTCTACTTTCTAATGACAATCCTACAACAAAGGGCCAGAAAGGAAGAGATAATATAAAAATTAGAAATTTAGTTGTTCATTAAACTCAACAAAGTGAAATTGTTACTATTTCAAAATCTTCACACCAAAGATGCATAAAGGTGGCCTCTTTCACTTCTTATTGACAATCCCACCATGTTCTAAAACATTTCCATAGATCCACGTTTGGCAAAGGAAGAGCTAAGTGTTTTGACTTAGAAATTTAGTGTCCAAAACTTACTAAAACTAAACTATACTATGTTCATAATTCACACCAGAAATAGTGTATAAGGAGGATTCCCTTTCAAACTTTCTAGTTGACAACGCCCACCATGTTTTCTAGGAATATGGATCCAATTCTTGGAGGCAAATTTTCACTAAAAGAGAAAATTTTTAGTGTTCATTAGGAATGAGGCTTAGGGCATTTAGTTAGAGGAAAATGTCATTTTTTACCCACCTTATAATTGATATATTTTTCATTCTTCATGTACAAAACAAACTTCGTTAGTGTTTGATAGTGTAATAATACCCTGAAATTTTTATTTTCAAACATTATCTAATTAAATTTAATGAACCGACAGCTTTTGGAAATTAATATTAGTATTTTAGTGGCGATACTGTGAGAACCGAACCGAAAATCGATTGAAAAAGCCGGAAACCAGTTGAAAAACCAAAGTTTGGGCCGAATTGAATCGAAGAGTCGAACCGCGTTCGACCCAAACATCTTAGAACTTCCTCCTCTCTATATTCACGCCTTATTCTCCCCTCACTTTCATTGGAAGTCCTGGCGCCTCCAGTTCACGACAACCTCCCCAGCCACTGCTCCTCCCTTCTCTTCTTCTTCTCTTCGTTCTTTCTTCTTCTTCTTTTTTCTTTCCTTTCTTTTCCCTTCACGTGCGTCTGTGTCTCTTGACGAGGCAAAACAGCAGCAGCGTTCGCGCGACACCCCCAGGCTGATCGGACCTGCCTACTGCGGCTGCCCACCGCTGCTCCGCGCGGAAACAGCTCGACCTGCGGCAAGCTTGCCGTTCCGCCCCTCCCTCCGCTCGAACCAAGCGGAGAAGCACGCCTAGAAAGGACTGCATCGCGCCTCTCAACGGAAATCTGTTCGCGGGCCACCGCCCTGTCGCCCGACCGCTCCATTGTGCCTCCGACCACCAGGAACGGATCCTGTCCAAGCTTCTTGCGCCGTCTCCGGCCTCGTCTTCGGCCACTTGGTCATCGGATCCCGTGCCACTGGCGATGCTACTGCTCTTCGATCTGGCACGGTGTAAAAAATCTCCGAAATCTACGGCGAAAATTCGACAAATTTATATTGAGGTAAAAATTTTAATTTTAAGATTTTCGTTACTTGAATTAAATTTAATTATTTGTAGTTAAATTAATTTAGTTCAGTAATAGTTAACCTTAATTTTAGTCATTTTGCGTAGTTAATAAATTTATGTGTTGAAAATTAATTGTAAGTAGTATTGAATTAGTTGATTAATGAAATATAGAAAGTAAATACAGTATGAACTAAATTATTGAGGAGTTAAATTAAAAAGCAATTCGTTGTTTGATTTATTAATTTATTAACAAATATTTAGTTAAAATTTAATACGGTATTAATACCTAAATTAATTGAAAAGTCAGATAAGTCAGAGTGTATGCGAATTAAAGAAAATTTAAATGTATTGTGGTACGGAGAAATGTGGAGGGATGGGGATTTGTTGATTGAGTTGATTGCCGATGGATGGGCTGTGTGGGTTTGGGAATTAATTGATATAATGTTGATATTTTACCAGTGGATAATCCAATTTATAATTAAGGGATGCTGCCCGAAAAGGTCGTTAGAAAATAAATTGTATTTTAGAAATAATTACTTATAGCGATTTAAATCTATTTCATAGTAAATTAAAAAATATAGGAATAAGATTATGAGATGTGGATAAATAATCAAATAAATAAATAAACAAGAGGGACGAATTTATATGTAGTGTCAGGGAATTAAATAACCGACTAAAGTTATTTAATGTTATGAATATTATATTGATCAATCGCGATTTCATTATTAATATTATTATTTCATTAATCATATTAATGTTTTGATTAAGTATTATCATAAATATTAATTACCAAATAATTTAGACGTTCTAGCTCAATGGGAAAAATTAGGAAGAACTAAATCAAATAAAATGCCACTATAGATATACAGGTTTAGTTTGATAAGTTAGTGAACCGGCGAAGTAACGAAAACCAAATAAATGAATGTAAACTGCTTTTCCCAAATTAGAATTCTTAGTGTAGAATTTTTCTTATTATATAGAAACGTATTAAAGTCTCGGATGTGAAGACAGAAGGCTGGGAAGCGCCACAATAGGAAAAGGCATCCTTTTTAAGGACAACCAAAAAACAGTGAAGTTTAGTGTTAGATAACTAGTATTCATCCGCCTGCATTCAATGCATTTCACGGCTAAATGTTATTCATGCATTATTTTTATGAATTGGGCCCATATTATGATGCCCACCATTTGTTTGAACTATTAAAAAATTGTTTTGAATTACTTGTTGCTTTGTGAATACACTGTGCCTTGTTTGGTGTTGGAATTGGGATGACCGTGGACCACCATGGGTTTTGTGGAGGACTGGGTCTGTGATATGGAT
>NW_023591184.1:0-69113 GCF_014843425.1 Jatropha curcas | reverse complement strand
ACAAAAACAAAAACCCACATAGACTCCTGGTATGCAAATCAGAGAGATCTAGTATAATTTCCAAACCTTTTCTAGTGAATAAGGTTGTATATCATGCATGTTCTGAACTTCACAATGAGAATGGTTCAAAGATCACTCTTTCGATTCCTTTATTCACAGATTCTGGGACTCAACCACTTAAACAAGTTATAATGTAATCCTTCTACCTAAACATACATCTCTATTGAAGGATTAGAAACCTACCACAACCAATACCAACAATTTTACCTCTTTGCTTTGTCTCCAAAGTCTTACCGTACCCTCCCTTTTTCTTTTCTAATCTGTTAACTTTCGTTTTTGTCACCAGTTATATGCCTAGAGCAAGCGCTGTCCATGTACCACATCTCTTGTTTTTCGCTCGCTCCTTAGGCACACCTAAAAGATGCAAGCAGATTTAGGTAACCCAACTGATAGTGGGTCCTGGGAGGTTAGGGTTAGTGGTAACAGGTGCACCATGATTCTTCTTTTTGTTGAACCATTGATGTTCTAAAGTCACAACATTAGAAACAGCATTTTTCTGATTAGAAACACGATTCAATTTAGAAATGCTATTAGAATTTGTTTTCTCTTTAGAAAATGATTCTGAAATTGATTTTAGAATGCTAATCTCAGTTTTCAAGGATTCATTTACAGAATTCAGATTTTTGCATTTTTCTTCAAGAAGTGTCAGATTTTCAGAAAATTGATTATTACAACTTTTAAGATTTTTGATTTCTATAATAAGATCTTTACATGTGTGAATACTCAAATTTTGAGGCTCAAAGAGCCGGTTTTCCCGGACTGCAAACAGTTCGGCCGGACCTTATGCTTCTAACAAGTTTTTTCAAACTTCATTGCAAAGATTGTTGTAAGTATTTAGAAGATCATTTTCTGATTCATGGTTCAAAATACTTACATGCTTTCATCATTCTCATGGATCGTGCATTTTGTTTTCGTTGATTCCAGCTTTCTGTGTTGAAGCCAGAGTGTGATTCTTTTAATTCAGAGTCAATAGTAGCCATCAGACAGATATTAAATTTCTTCTTGGACATCATGGCTTTCAGGATTAGAGATCATCTGAATCAGCTCCAGGCAGCTACTCGAAAGCCTGCTTCAGCTTCTTCTTTTCGTTGACTTCTTTTTCAGTTTAGGACAATTAGGCTTGATGTGTCCAGGTTTGCTTGCATTCAGAACAAGACCACTTCAGAAGGTTCTTTCTTAGGCAAGTACTATTTTTAGGAGGGGAAATTCTTTTTATTTAAACCTTTTTCTGTGGCCTTCCACCCTTCGAATAAGAACTTTTTAAATCTTTAGCAACAAGTGCGGAAATATCACTATCAAGATCAGAAAACTTTCTTCACTAGAATCGTTACCCTCAAAGCCAGTCCTTTCTTGTTTCTTATCTTCCGTTGTCAAGGAAGATTTCATTTCTTCTGAAACAAGAGCTCCTATAAGAATAAATCAATAAGTGACGGGAGTCTCTTTGTAATTCATAACAGTCCCTATAGGAATCCCATTTTCTGAGGTAGAATTCTAAGGATTTTTTTAACAAGCTCATCTTCTGAAATTCCTTTCCAAGGAGTTTTCTCAAAGGATTAACTATATGTAATCATATAAATCTAGAATTTAGTTCTGCAATAGTTTCTCCTTCTTTCATACTAAACATTTCATATTCTCTCCAAAGGATATTTATTCTGGATTTTTTTACCCTGTCTGTACCCTCATAGGTTACTTTAAGTTTTTCCTATACCTCTGTTGCAGATTTACATCCAGACACTTTGCTGTATTCAGTTGCATCTAAAGCACAATGAAGAATATTAATGGCCTTTGCATTTACAACGATATCATTCCAATCACCATCGGTATATTCTTCTTCAGTTTTTCTAACTAGCTCATCTCCTACAGTTTTCATGGGAATGCGAGGACCAGTTATAACATTTTCTCCAACAATTATATCAACTGATTTCATAAATTCTCCATTCTAGTTTTCAGTAAGAGTAATTGGGCCATTGAACAAAAGAGGTCTAGAGACAGATTGACCTTCTAAAGTAGAAAGAGGAAGGGTGCCATGGATCTTTATCTTAAGCGGTTTAAGCTTAGGGTAAGTCAAGAGCCCAAGGCTCTGATACCAGATTGTGGGTCCGCCGAATCGTGTATGGCACAACCCAAGAGGGGGTGAATTGCGGTTTCTAAAAACGGGAAATAAATTTTTAGAAATTCTGAACAAGAATTAGAATTCTAAGTGCAGCGGAAAAACACGCCGAGACTTTATGAAGTAGTAGAAATTATGGATTTAGAATCTCCTCACAAAATTGTTCCTGAGTTCAGATATAGAAAGTCTGTGCAAAGTGCAGGCTATTGATCCACCTAGAACAGTTCACACTGACTTGGTACAATATCAAGAGCTCTTTTATGAAGGAAAAAGTTATCAAAACTTAGAACTTCCTCATAAAGTTTAGAAAACAAAATAGAAACCCAAAACAGTGAATTATAACGAAATAGCGACAAACAGTTAGAAACATTGTATATTCACTATATTAGAATACGCAGAGTTTCTAACCGTTTAGAATAGATGAGACTTATTGCCGTTTATTAGACACATCGAATTATTTAACAATTTCAGCGTTGTTAAGAAATTAAACAAGAATGTAAAAGAGACAGTATCAACCAAACTTCAAAAAAAAATAAAGAGATCAACACCGAGAGTTATAGTGGTCGGCACTAACTCGCCACATCCACTCCCCAAGACGCATCTTTGAGATCCTCCACTAAGTTATCTCTTTTAAAGGGGTAAGAGGACAACCGAACAGTACAAGGCAATAAGATCAAAAAACTTAGATCTACCCTTTGTCCCAGCTAGATTTTTCCCAAACGGTTTCTATTTAACCTTCACCCTTTTGGTTTTTGTAGAGTACAGAAAACTCGATGTCAAGACATTACTATCCCACACATGGAGAAGGTCGCTTGATAACCTCTATCTTCAATAGCTTCTAACCTAAGCTATTACACTCAAAAGTTTACAAAATAAAGAGCTGTCTACAATAGCTTCTAACCTAAGCTATTACACTCAAAAGTTTAACAAATAAAGAGCCTGTCTACTATAGAATACAGATTCTAAATAGACAGAAGGAAACGCCTAGAACACAGAATTATTTTTCAAAAAGAAATAGTAAAAATTCTTTTCACTTTAAATATTGAAAACGTTAAGTGTAGAGATGAAAAGAAAAATGGGGGTAGAGAGTAAGTTTTGAGAGATAAATATTTGATCAATGAGAGAGTGCTATTAAAACAAAAACTCTTACTTCACCAAATGATTAAGGCGTGAATGTTCCTTTATATAGAAAACGAAGGAGCTGTCGCTTTTTGGAAAGAGATCAGAATATCTTCTTTCCTTGTTTAGAAGATCTGAAAATCTTTGTTACAAATTATTTATATCCTTTTTGGTAAGAGAACTAAAATCAAGATTTTCACTTTCCTTTAGGAAAGTGTTTCAGACAGCATTAATTTGGAGAAAACAAAAGTATACACGACAAAAAAAAAAAAAAAAGAAAAAAAACATTTCGACAGCATTTATTTTTGGAGAAAAATTATTTGCGGAAAGATGCACTTACCAAAACCGAAAGAGATTTTCCTTCATTTTTAAGGTAAGAAAATAACTTTAAAATACTCTAGATCTTGCAAAAATATATTTCCGAAAAGGTGAATGATTTTATTACCAAAAACATTAGAGAAGAAATCTCTTTAGTTTTAGGAAAATTCATCTTTTCGATTTGAAGGAATATTTTCGAAAATAGATTATTTTGAAGAAAACTAATTTTCCGAAAAATATTTTTGAGAGATAAAAGGATTTTTGTGCTCATATATCCCTCTCTATCCTACAAAGTATTCCTATAATACCTAAGCTTACTAGGTCTTCGAATTCTCACCTCAAAGTTGGATTTGCCTTGTATGAATTTTCTCTGCCAAAGAAATTTCTGCCATTAAAAATAAAATTAGCAACAAATACATAATTTTAAATTTATTCAATTTTGGTTATTAATCATCAAAATCCGAGATTAAAAATTGACCTTTGAGCCAACAGTTTATTAGAAGAATAAAATTAGCACAAATAACATAATTTTAAATTTATTCATTTTGTATTAATCATCAAAATCCGAGATTAAAAATTGACCTTTGAGCCAACAGTTTTATAGAGAGAGATAATTATGGATACTAGGCAACAATTTAATAACGTTTTGATATGCAAATTGAGAAAGTTTATGGGTTATAATATTTTGTGTTTCTCTAATAGTGATTTGTGTCCAATCTACATTAATGGTTATAATAATAGTGGTAACAATGAAGGAGAAAGAGATTTGAATGGTCTGGTGCAAGATGAAATTTTAAAAGGAAAATAAGGGTATTTTTTACTTTTCAATAGACATTAACGGTAAAAAATGGATTTTTGAACAAAAAGACCTATTAGTTTAACGTTATCAAAATATAAGGATTTCAAAAAGCATTTCTAAATAGTAGTGATAGAGTAGTTGTGTTTCGATATATAGGTATGTAATAGTATTTTTTTTTTGTTAGTAATATTCATGTTTGGTTTTGGTCTTTGGTCAAAGGAAAGTTTGTTTGCTTAGTTGGAATCTCTTTTTATGTCCTTGTGTACATAGTGTTTGATATGTAAATGCTCAAAAGAATTGCAAAATGGCATTGTTTAGAAGACATACAAGTTGAGTTTGATTAGGTAAGGTAGAGATGGGTTTGCAGGGAGTGGATCAACGAAGAGGGGTGCAAATTTAATATATGTTTTGTGTTTTCCCAACAACAGAACATTTATGTATAGCAAATGCAATTAGCAAAACACATTCTCCTTCTTGAAACATTTCGTAATTAATTTAATTAGGACAACTTAAATTTTCATATAACCCATCTACCTACATACCTTTGTCTCTTAGAAAGAATGAAATAGAATATTATAGACAGAAGATTAAACACAGAAAGCATCCATAAAAGCAAAGTTCTTTCTGTGAGATCCTCCATATGCATGAGCACCCACCAAAGCCAAAGAAAATTAAAAACAAATGAAATAATGGAAAAAAAATACGTACCTTGTTAGAATGGAAAATTTTCTTGAATCATTCAGAAGAGTTTCTGTTTAAAAAAAGGAAAAAAAAAACGTTAACAAGATGGAATTACACTCCCTCCTTCATCACTTGCAGACGTTTGTTGCTGCAATTGTTGGGTTTATTGAGATTATTGTTCTTCTTGTTGTGATTGCAGGAAAAACTGTGCTTGAAGATGGTGATGTGTTGGTTAATTAAGATAACTAAGAAACCAAAAAGACAGAAGAGAAAGTGGAGCTCTGTATATTTTCATATAAATGAAGAAGAAAACAGAGCCTTCTATAGGCATTACATAACAACTGAACAGAAAATTAATAGCCTAAAAATCTGCAACTAATCTACAGTATCTGCAACCAATTTGCAGCAGATAATCTTTTATTTGCCACTACTAACAGTAACATAATCTAGGAACTAAATCAGGAACTAAAGGCTCCACTAACTTAATTCTAAATCAAATCTTAACATGCCCTCTTGATTCAAAATCACAGATGACCAATTACTGTCCAAAATAAAAATGTTTCAGCTGAGATAGAGATTTAGTAAATAAGTCTGCAACTTGATCATTTGTACTACAAAATTCCAACTCTATTTCTCCATTTGCTACCAACCTTTGAATGAAATGGTGCTGAGTTTCAATGTGCTTTGTTCTGTGTGGAAAGCTGGATTCTTTGCCATTGCTATTGTGCCTTTGTTGTCACAATAGATTTTAGTTGCTGCCACTTGCTTTTGCCCCAAATCAACCAAAACTTGCCTAAGCCACACTGCTTGACATGCTGTAGAAGTTGCAGCAATATACTCTGCTTCTGAAGACGACAAAGCAATAGTATCCTGCTTCTTTGAGCTCCATGAAATGACACCTGAACCAAGTCTAAAATTGTAACCTGAGGTACTTCTTCTATCATCCAAACAACCAGCCCAATCACTATCAGTATAGCCAAATAATCTGAAATTTGATATTGTGGTGTACCAGATTCGAAATTCAACAGTTCTATCAACATATCGCTAGACCCTTTTTGCAGCTCCAAGATGGTGATTTGTTGGACTATGTATAAACCTGGACAAGACATTAATAGAAAATGTGATGTCAGGCCGTGTATGAGACAAATAATTCAATCCACCAATCATTCTCCGAAAATAAGTTGCATCATCCTTCTCTGTCCCATCTTCGGCTTGCAATGTTTTCATTTAAATTCATCAGAGTTGAAGCCACATTGTAATTCACCATGCTAAATTTTTTTAGCCAATCACTTGCATATTTTTATTGTCCAACAAAAACTCCATCTGCACATTATTTCACCTCAAGTCCAAGAAAATATTACAATAATTCCAAATCTGTCATCTCAAATTTTCTCATCATAGAAGATTTAAAATCAGTAATAAGACATTCATTGGACCCAAAATAAATTATGTCATCAACGTAAACACAAACAATAAGAAATCCAGCTTTGAGTTCTCTTTTCAAATATAAAGTGGGCTCATTTTCACTTCTAACAAAACCATTCTCACAAAGTAGCTGTCAATTTTACTGTATCAGGCTCACGTTGCTTGCTTAAGTTCATAGAGAGCTTTTCCCAATCTGAAAACTTTATCCTCATGACCATTTTCAACAAAGCCTTCAGGTTGAGAAACATAAACTTCTTCCTCTAAATCTCCGTTCAAAATGCAGACTTCACATCAAATTGAAAAACAGGAAGAGATAATTGAGTAGCTAAAGCAAGTAATAATCTTACAATTTCAAAGCGAGCAACTGGTGAGAATGTTTCCTCGAAGTCGATGCTTCGTTGTTGGGCATACCCCTTTGCTACAAGCCGTGCTTTATGCTTTTGCACACTCCCATCAGCATGGTACTTGGATATAAAAACCCATTTGAGCCCAATAGAATTCTTCCCTTTAGGCAATTTCACCAATTCCCGGGTCTGATTTTCCTAAATTGAAGCTATCTCTTCATTCATAGCATTTTTCCATTCTTCCATTATTGCGACCTCCTCATAGAATATTGGATCTGAAACATTCAAAGCAAAAAAACAAGTTTCATATATTTCTCTCAAAGATCGGGTCTTCCTTGGAGGAGTTTCAATCGATGAGGAAGAGCTTGAGCTGATTGGACTGGAAGAATTTGAGTTGTTTAGACTTGATGAGTTGCTACTTGCTGAATTTGATGATAAAAAATTGGCAACATCATTTGATGGTGAAAAATCAGCGACATCATTCTCTAAAACTAGAGCTTGGCCCAAATTCTTAGCATTTCTCCAATCCCATTGTGCATCTTCATTAAAAACCACATTTCTGCTAAAAATAATTTTGCCACTTAAAGGATTATATAGCCTATATGCCTTAGATTGAGAATAATAACCAACAAAAAAGCATTTTTCAGACTTTTCATCAAGTTTGTGGCAAGATTGAGAATTAATTAAAGCATAAGCTAGACAACCAAAAATTTTTAAGTGACTTACACGTGGTTTTCTGCCTCTCCAAGCTTCATACAGTGTTTTATTCATGACAGCCCTTGTTGGAGAAATATTCAAAAGATACACCGCGGTTGCAACGACTTCAGCCCAAAAAGAATTCGAAATACCCTTGGCTTTGAGTAAGCTTCTGGCCATCTCCACAACAGTCCGATTCTTTTTCTTAACAATACCATTCTGCTCCGGTGTGTATGGTGCAGTGAGCTCACTGTGAATGCCACATTCTTAAAAAAAAAACATTAAATTCAATAGAATTAAATTCACCACCTCTGTCCGTCCAGAGACATGTGATACGGTTGTCCAGCTAATTTTTTACCGAGCTCTTAAATTTATTGAATGTAACAAGAGCTTCAGATTTACACTTCAAGAAATAAACCTAATTCATATGACTATAGTCATCAATCAGCAATAAAAAATATCGATTACCACCAAATGATTCAGTTTGCATGGATCCACACAAATCTGCAAGTATCAATTCAAGACATCTATCAGCCCTCCATGATTTTCCTATGGGAAATGATTTCTTACTTTGTTTACCCAAAACGCATCCTTCACAAAACTCAACAAATTCAATCTTGGGTAACCCATTAACCATGTTTTGCTGACTCAAAAACTTCAACCCTCTTTCATGTAAATGCCCATAACGAAAATGCCACAAATTAGATTCACCAATTTTACTAACAGCAAGAGCAGTGTTTTCCATGGAAGCATCTAGTGGAAACATTTTGTTTTGAGTCATTGGAACATTAACAATGGTATGACTAGTTATCTTATCTTCAATACAACATGAGTTATCATCAAACAAAATTCTAGACCCACTAGTCATCAATTGCCTAATACTTAACAAATTATAAGCCAAGCTAGGAGCAAATTGCACATCATTTAAAAGTTTAGTATTACCGTGGCGAGTATTGATGGCAATTGTACCTTTCCCTTCCACTTGAATCACTTTATCATCACCTAGCCAGACTGTTGTTTTTTCTTTCTCATCAAAGTCTTTAAATAATTGCTTTGTTCCTGACATATGATTAGAACACCCACTGTCCAAGAACCAACATCACCTAGCCAGACTGTTGTTTTTTCTTTCTCATCAAAGTCTTTAAATAATTGCTTTGTTCCTGACATATGATTAGAACACCCACTGTCCAAGAACCAAACAACATTATTAGCATTTTTATCAAAAGAATGAGCCATGAAAAAGCATACTCTCTTGTTCTTCAGCAACATTGGCATGCTTTTCTTCATTTTTTTGCTTTCCTTCATTCCTTTGCTTGGTCCAACAATCAGCTTCTTTGTGGCCAACTTTATTGCAATAATAACATTTGATTAAATTATTTTTGTATTGTCGTTGTTCTCCAGAACGTCCTCTTCCACCGTTGCCACCGCGACCTCGACCACAATAACCACCATGAAAATTGCCTCTATTTGAAAATTTGTCATCTGATTTACTATGAGAGGACTCTCCTTTCACTTGAAAAGCTTTTTCTTTAATTCTTGTTGATGATTTATTTATCCTGCCTTCATGAGCTTGCAAAGAACCCATTAAATCATCAAAAGAATAAGCAGATAAATCTTTCGACTCCTCTATTGCAGCAGCCACATGATCAAATTTAAGAGTTAGACTTCTCAATAATTTTAAAACCACAGTCTCATCAGTAATTTTTTCACCATATGCTGTCATTTGAGAGATAATTTTAGAAGCCCTTAATAAATATGCTTGAACAAATTCAAAATCACTCATTTGAAGTGTTTCAAATGTTCTACGAAGAGATTGAAGTTTTATAGTGATTACCTTTGAGCAGCTTTGAAATTCTTTTTTCAAAATCTGCCATGCTTCCTTAGAGGTGGCTGCTACTGAAATATGAGAGAAAATCTCATCCGATACAGCTTGTTGAAGGAAGAACAGAGCCTTTGCATCATTCTTTTTGTTTTCTCTAAGCTTTTGCTCATCATCTGGGTATTTATACCCATTCTCAACTAGCTCCCACAATTCTTGCGAAATAAACATAGTTCGCATTTTTATGGCCCAAAATTCGTAACTCTCACCCTTAAAGAAAAGAATTAAAGGTTGGGTTGAAGTAGCAGTGCCATTTACTGCCATTTGAAAGGTTTGCGTGAACCACTCTTCTTTCCCCCACTTACTTTTTTATTCTCTCCTCTACCTGCACAAATAATGGCTCTGATACCAAAATATGTTGGTTAATTAAGATAATAAAGAAACCAAAAAGACAGAAGAGAAAGTGAAGCTGTGTATATTTTCATATTAAATGAAGAAGAAAACAGAGCCTTTTATAGGCATTACATAACAACTGAACAGAAAATAAATAGCCTAAAAATCTGCAACTAATCTACAGTATCTGCAACCAATCTACAGCAGATAATCTTTTATTTGCCACTACTAACAATAACATAAATCCAGGAACTAAATTAGGAACTAAAGGCTCCACTAAATCAATTTTGAATCAAATGTTATGTTCCATTTGTTCTGGTTGAATGTGACAAGGGGTATTGTCGAAAGTACCTAAAGCTAAAGAAGGTGACATAGCAGCGATAGTAATCTGATTAAACCCGATTATATTTGTTATTATTAACTAAATCAGAAGAATTAAAACCTCTATTAAACCTAGCAATCTCTTGCTGCTTAGAAAAATAGAGAGACTAATATGTACAAAAAGAAAATATTAACTGTAATCTAATTACTGATTATACTTAATGCTATATTTATCTTTTTATTTTTAAGATGACGACATTAGGAGTATATCAAATGAGTATCAAAATTTGAATTGCTTAAAGATGCTTAAAGATAATAGGAAAAAAACAAAAACAATGAAGTTAATAAGACATATAAACTAAATTATATTGAAACTCTGAATTGTTATGAAATTAGTGAATGTCTATATGGACTAGAAGTCTGTATTCTTAATTATTGTGAACTCTAACTTTTTAATTTGTGTAAGACTCTATTAGGGTTCCACACACACACACACACACACATATATATATACACAGCTTCTCATAATAATAAAGTAGACACTTGTATTTCTCTCATATTTTGCTCTCTATTCTTTTTCTTTCTTCTTTTTAGTTTTATATTATTTTATAACACGTTATCAGCACAATTCGTTCTACTACTACGATTTCATTCTAACGCTTTAGATTTGTTCTCGTGCTTTTCTTGATTAAATTGCTAATGATAGCTTATAATTTACGACAATCAAAGTAAAAGTTTGAGTATTCAAATTTGTTTATCATTAAGAAGGTAACCCTCGAGATCTAAATTTTATTATTAATAATTATCGATAAATATTTAATTATGATATGATGTTAATTAATTACTAATAAGTTTCGTTTGGAATAGTTTGAATAAAGAATGTCACCACTTCTATTTTAGACTTTCACGAATTGGTTATTTGAAATAAAAAATATAAAAAAAAAAAAAAGTTGACTTTAGTATGTAATCTGATTTGTCAAAGGTTGATTTGGTCTCATCATCGAATGCATGGTTCTCCTTTTTCTTTGTTTTTTGTTTTCGTATCAATCAGTAAAGTAAACTGTTGTTTTTTTTTTTTTTTTTTTTTTTTTTTTTTTTTTTTTTTTTTTTTTTTTTTTTTTGTTTTTTTTTTTTTTTTTTTTTTTTTTTTTTGTTTTCCTCTACACTTATTACTGCTCATAACGGGCTCTGTTGTTATTCAAAAGCTTTTCTATTCTATAACATTAAGTATATGTTACTATTAAATACTAATATATTTATAATATATAATAATGATACAATTTTTGTGTGTTATGTTGTTATGTTATAAATATATAAATAATAAAGATACATTTGTCATAGAAAATATTAATGAGATCATAGTTGAAATAATAATTTTAGCAATTATGGTAGCTTCATGAGTTATTAAGAATAAATCTTACCATCGAAAGTGGTACAAATAAATGTGACATAAATGGATATTGGTTATATATTTGTACACCAAAATATTGAAAAACAAATTTGACTTTGGTAGTAAAAGAATATTTAAAGGCTCCAGAAAAAGCAATTATAACTACCTAAAGGAATGAATTTCATGCATAATGTATTATTTCAAACATATTCATTAAAATCTATATAGATAATGATTTAAATAAATATGGTTGTAAACCAGAAGTTTACAAATCCAAGTACTTTACTGTTTGGAATAATCGGTTAGACCATCCCTATCAATAATTATGCGAAAAGAAAAATTTGATCCTCGTATGAATATTTACTACAGAACCAGAAGGTTCTTCAACTGTAATGAATTTTTCATATTTAATTTGTTCTCAAAACAAATTAATTATTGAGCAATCACCAAGAATTTAAATTAAACTACGTGCATTTTTTAGATTATATAAAGTGAAATTATTGATCAATTCATCCATAATGTGGATTATTTGGATATTGTATGGATGCATCCAAAAGATAGTTACATGATTATTATTAACTTGCAACCTGAAATTTACAAAGATTATTATCAACATGCAACTAGAAGTTTGCATGATTATTTGCACAAATAATTTAATGAAGAATATAATTTCTAGATTATGCCATTAAAACAAATTATTTTGAGAATAATAGTGAATTTACACATCGACCTTTAATGATTATGGTATGTGTTAATTTAAATAATTATAGGACAACCCATTGTTGTTTCTATTTATACTCAAAATGATTTAATATAATCATTTGTTAAATAATTGCAATTAAATTGCAAGGATCATTATGAGAACAAAGCTCCATATTTTTTAGAAGGACATGCTATTAAATTTAATAGCACTTACTCGCATCAAGCTAATAAGTTATTATAAGTTCTCCCCTTTATAATTGGTTTTTGGATTAAAAATACCTATTGAGGAATTTTTAAATGTGTCGTATATGTTCTCATTGCTCGACCACAACGCACTAAGATGGGTCCTCGAAAGGAAGTCGAAAATATATGTCGAGTATGATCTATGATTAAATATTTAATTGTTATGGATCCCGACATTAGGGGGAGAAAATAAGCAGTTAGAAGAATAATTGATTAGAAAGGAATTATCGTAATTATATCTTGATCCTCATAAAATGCAGTTTTAAATTTAAAAGATAATTCATTTGCAAAATATTACAAATTAGTTGTCAGATATATTTACTGATCCAAAAGGAGATAACTAAATCTCACATACTAGCTACAAATGCTCCTATTAGAATTAAAGTCTCAGAAGGACAAATTATCTATGCTAATGAGTCTAAGGCACGCCTGAAGTGTGGTAGACTAATTGGTTCCAAGGATAAAATCCTAGAAAAAGAAATGAGCAAATATTCAAAATTGTCAATCTCTAGAAGAGCAAATTGTGGAAGAAGTTCCTAGACATGACTAATAAGTTTCCAGAAGAAACTCAAGTACTTGAAATCATTGAAAATGATAAGATCTCTATAAATTATGTCATGTCAGGACAAGTCTAGAACTGATATGAAATAAACGTCGACGGTAAATATATATAGTACTTGAAATTATGAAAAATGATGAGGATTTTGAGTTTAGTTTATTGAGAATATAGACATAAAATTGATTGGCCAAAATAGAATAACACATGTGACATTTAGATTTACTTAAAAAGTAAATTTTGAAATTTTAATATAGGTATCAAAGATGTCAAGCAAGTAGAATACATATGAAATGGGGTCATGAGATATAAAACAAACTTGTTGCACATGTTTTTTTGCAAAGAATTGGCATTGATTATAAGGATAAATACTCTCATGTGGTGAATACAATTATAATTTGATATTTAATTAGCTTGGCAATTTATAAAACTTCTAAATGCGTCTAATGAATTAAATGGATGCATATTTATATGCTAACTTGATGTAAGTATCTAAATGAAAATCTCTGAAGAATTTTAATTGCTTGAAGCATAACGTTAAATTCTCGAGAAGTTTATTCAATCAAATTATATAGCGCACTATATAGATTATTGGATAATGATATCCATGAAATACTAAATAAATGCTTGAAGTAAGCAAATCGAGACCCCAAAAAATATATTCAAGATTTCTATGTGGATTCAAGAAATATCAATACATATGGTATAATAGCGTTAATGATGTTTATGGCTAAGAAAATATTATATTATTTTATGATTATATTATTTTTAAAACATTTTATTATTGAAAGCATACTTTTGATATTTATGATTATATTATTTTTAAAACATTTTATTATTGAAAGCATACTTTTGATATTTACTTTGTATACTATCATGAGTAAGGTAATCTCTTGATTAGTGAATCTATTGAAAGGATATTTTAATAATATTGTTATATGTTCATGAATTTTTATAGAGATATTTGAATATAAATTTGTCATTATTCGGTTTATGAACATTATTGGAACTCCTAAAGAGCTTCCAAAGATTATAAATTCCTTAAGGGAAGAGTTTGAGTTGAAAGCCATTGGAAATATAAAGTTTTGTCTCGTTCTGAAGATAGAGCATTTCACAAATGAAATTTTGCCTATGAATCCACATATATGACTAAGTTATTCAAATGATTTTATGTAGATAATAGTGAGATCACTTGCTGAGAAGATGACAATTTTTCACTTTGAGAAAATTATGAAGAACTCTTAGCCTTGAAGTACCGTATCTTAGGGTAATAAAGGCGTTAATATATCTTGCTACTCATACTTGACTTGATTTTTTGAAATTTTATTAGCAAGATAAAGTTCTTCCTGGATATGAAGAAATTAAATGGAATTAAACATATATTTTGACATCTCCATGACACGATATATATGAGTTATATTATAACTAACATGTCAGAATCAGTTTTGATTGGGTATAAAAATGTAGGTTACTTGTCTAATCCACATTATGTTAGATAAACAAAGCCATTCATTCGGTATGTGGAGGTACAAATTATTTCATGGCATTCAAGAAATGAATATTACTACTACTTCTTTTAGCCATGACTACTTCTTTTAGCCATGTAGAAATTTTACCAATTCATGAAGAAAGACAGAAGTGTGTCTGTTTGAAGTACTTGCAGTCTACTTATCCAGAGAGAAATTTCTATAATATTTCGTACTCTCATCTCCCTTGAAGAAATGATATATTAAATAAAACAAGAAGATGATATATTACAAAAATTCTTCTTTTGCTCATGATATATAAAAGAATGGTGACATTGAAGTTCAACCACGCAAGCGACAATATTGTTGATTTGTTAGCATTTTTTACTACAAGTTTTCTACTATAACTTTCTACTACAAGTTTTGAAGGGTTGATACACAAAATTGGACTGCATAAACTCAAATATCTCAAGATTTATCTTCATGAGAAGGAGTAAATACACACTATACTCATTTTCCCTTTAACCAAGGTTTTTTCCCATAGGGTTTTCATGGTAAAGGTTTTTAATGAGGCAGTATTTCAACACGTATTAAAAAAAGAAATAATGTACTTTTTTTCCTTCACTAAGATTTTTTTCACACAGGGTTTTCTCTTTTTAATAAGACATATTCCTTGAAGAATGAATATCTAAGGGGGAGTGTTATGAAATTAATAGATGTCTATATGGGTAAAAGTCTATATTCTTAATTATTATGAACTCTATCTTCCTAATTTGTATAGGACTCTATTAGGGTTCCACTTATGTACCTATATATATACGGTTTCTCATAATAATAAAGTAGACACTCTCATATTTCTCTCATATTTTGCTCTCTATTCCTTCTCTTTCTTCTCTCTAGTTTTATATTATTTTATAACATGAATTACTTTATTTTATTATACTTAATACTCTTATTAACTAAAGAATAGTAACTAACAAATCTTTTATTATAACTTTAGCACTCCATCAATAATTGAATTATTTGGGTCATTCTTTTTTCTTTACTGAAATTTCTATTAATGAATTTTATTTGATCGTAACTGACAACTAATATAATTTAACTTTTTTTTTTTTGGTAAAAAGGTATTTTCATAAGACTATTGGTAAAAAATCATACTAAGTAAAACTGCAGCCAACAAACTAGCAGATTAACTTCTCTAACGATGTGGCAACCTTAGTTGTTATGCCAATTTGGGCACCTTTCGAGTGTATTACTCTCCTTCTTCTAATAAAATCATGAGAGAGAATACAACCAATTACCATACAAATGACTTGCAAATAAAGTAAACCAACAAAAAAAATCCATATACTTGGAAAGGATGATTTATTTTATAAAAAGAAAAAGATGGGGAAGGTTGGGTGATCAATTTAAAGATGGTGCTGTGACTTATTGTGACATGACAGCCACCATCCAATGATCAAGATTCAAAATAAGAGGGGAGATTAAGTTTTCATATTCTTTATCCAAGGTGCCGTCAGGTGATAAGATTTGTCCATTACCATACAACATAACCCCAAAAACAAATTTAGAGGCGCTTGTATTTGATAATCTATTGACAGTCTTCGTTTTAAAGTATGAATTAATTAATTTTTATTTCTAAATTATTTTTTTTATAATGAATCACTTTTATCGGTACTATGTATTTAGATGGTCAAATAAGTAAAAGTGCATTAACTCAAATGATTAATATATCTCATTTACCAAACAATATTAATCATTCAATAATAAATTGGTAATATCATTTCTTAATCATTCAACTCAGTAAGCTATTGATTCAAATTTAGCATTCAGAATTCAATCCAAACAAATGACCCTTAAGTCCACCGATAAAATAAACTCGCCTAGTTCAACATATTTAGTCTAGATGACTCTAATAATATATAGTGGAGCATTATTAACGGGTCCAAAAAAAATGTAGATATTTTAAACTATTTTCTTGTAAATTAAGCTTGTTTTAGACTTGTATTTTAGTTAGGACTTGACTTTACAAACCAATTGAAAGTCGTTTACAACTTAACCACGATATTCTAATTCCAGAACATAACACCTTTGGCTAGCATGGAAAGAAAAATTCATTGGAGCCTAAAATTTGAAATGAAAATAAAGCTAACTAATTCCCTTTCAATCAAATTCTCAACTTGACAATCAATAAAGAAAATTGGAAGTGATCAAAGAGTTTCTCCAGTCTAAAGCAGCGGTCTAGACACTGAACTAACATGTTTCTTCGAGTTTAACAACTTGGAAGTTGGTTGGAAATCCTGATTCCAAGTGCCAACTCCAATATTAAAGAGGTTTGGAGTTCGATTTATAGAAACACTAATCACTATGGTCTGCTTCATAGCATTAATTTATATTCCGGTCAGACAAAAACTTTCAAGACTAAAGTTAGTTCAGAACCTTGACTCTCATTCGAAACAACTCCATCCCACCTAACTCTTCCTGTTCACGGATAGAAAGTTGAACCAGACATAAGGCTACTATATGGAGGAGAAGAAAAACTTGATGCCATAACTTGTTATTAACAAACAAGACTACAGACATTTAAACAGGGAGTCAGGTAATTAATAATTTATTATTTTATGCAATAAGGGCAAGACTGCATAATTACTACCAACATTCTTCCATTCTGCTAACTTTTATAACCAATAAGGGCAAGCAATATATTATTTATTATTTCTTGCAAAGAACATGATTTAAGCAAATTCATGCCTTATTCCAAGGGAAACAATCGTTGAAAATCTTCTTGTCCTTATTCCACATACAAGGGCCCAAAGGTTTAACAATCCAAGGACAGTAATTGTTGTCGCATTTGTATCGATCCCTTTTTTCGATGTAAATATCAAACCAATGAAAGTTGTTTTTCCAGGCAAACGAGCAATAAAATAGAGTGCTGTCTATAAAATTGGGTTTGAAACTAAAAGTAAAGTAGCCATTGTAATGCAATACTTTGACGCCCAGATCATCATCCTTTGATTTGCAATGAACCGTTAGGTCCAACCCTGGACTCAAAACATTAGTGATGTTAACTGTCTGCGGTTTAGGAAACATCCAGCTTTCACACCTGCTAATCACCAAAAGAAACATCATTAGCAACCACAAGCTTCTAGTAGTTATGGCTCTCATTTTAATGAAGTCTTTAGCCTTTTATTTTTTTTATTTGGAATTGGAACATAGCATCAACCAGTATGTGAGTGTATAAATAGAGGGTTAGTAAGGTTTATCTATTTAACAATATTTAGTATATATTTGGAAGTAATGATAGAATCTGATAATCCTTGCCATATGTATCTCAAATCACATTTTCGGGGGAAAAAATAAAATTAATATTTAACAATTTAGTAACGTTTTCCTATTTAACAATTTTTACTATATATTTGAATTTCATGCTATAATATGATACTACTTGCTGTTATGAATAATTAGTGGATATCCTACGTGGACCAGAAGTCTATATTACTAATTAGTGAGAAGTCTACCTTTCCTAATATATATATATGTGGTTTCTTATCAATAGAAATTACGCGCATATATAACTCTTTATTCTCTCTACTTCTCTCTCTATTTTTATATTATTTTTATAATACGTTATTAGTACGATTTCGTTCTACTTCTTTGAATTCGTTCTACCACTTTGTTGATAAAAATGTTTAAAAAGAGAGTAATTTATAGTTTGCGACAATCAAAGTTAAGAATTTCATCTGCGTTTGTTCACCTTGCGAAAGGTGATCCTTCACAATTTTTAGAATTATATTGCTACAACTAATTATCAAATATAATTAGTTTATGGAAATAACATAGTTGTTATATGTATAATATAGATAAATTTGTCCATCTCAGTGGCATATTCATTTATAGATAACGTTCATGCCCTTTTGTTTATAATACTTAACATGGGTCCTTTATTTATTCAGAAGATGACAAATTGTGATTGGATAATGACATAATTCTCTATATATTTTTTAATTGTATTATTAAGGTTAATTATTTAATATAATCAATTCATGTAATAAAATTTTAAATTTCATTTTGTGTGTATGTTATAATATAAAGTTTTAATACATAATACATAATAATAGTTGACAAGCTTTTGTACAAAACTGTGTTGTTTAACGGCCTATAAATATTTTTCTTTTAATTTAAAAATAAATAAATAAATGATAGAAGAAAAAAAAAATGGCTTGACTAATTTGCACATGCAAAGTAGATTTCAAAAAAGTATTATGCTTCATCAATACGTGTTTTTTTTTTTTTTTTTTTTTTTTATATTTTGTTTAGTTTCATAGTTGGTCGCATTGTCCCTTGGCATGAAATCAATTCTTTTTTTCTTTTCTTTTAATGGATGCTTTTTATATTTTGATACTAAATAATTAAATCTATAAATGTTAAGAACATAGTTAAGGAACATGACAAAAAATGGGTACATAGGAATATTATACATATAAATGTTTTTTACACCGTTTAAGAATAGTTAGTTGAAATCAGTTTAACTATATATATAATATATATATTTTTTTTTTTTTTTTTTTTTCCATATGTACTCTTGTAGATTTGAAAAATATTCCTTAGAACTTTCAAAATAGAATAAAAGTTAGTATATCAAGATTTCAAAATTAATTATTTTAAGACTTTCTTTTCATTATCTAGTAAATTCAATTAATATTAATTATTTGGATGAATTATTATACAAAGGTATTGTGGATAAGTGAAAAAAATAACTGTGCAACTGTGAAACTTAGTACTAAATGTAGGATTTAATAACTGTGAAACTTAATTTAAATATTTTAACAGTACATAGGTCTTTTATTTTTGTCCATCCTTAAATTTACTCCACTATAATGTAGATATATAAATAGATTTTTTTTTTTTTTTTTTTTTTTTTTGTCCATCTTACATTTACTTCCACTATAATGTAGAATATAAATAGATTTTTTTTTTTTTTTTTTTTTTTTGTAAGTGCATAAACTTCCTCTAGAACAGGTTCTCATAATAACAATCGAATATGGTAGTTGAAGATTCTTAAAAAAAAAAAAAAAAAAAAGAATATGGTAGTTAAAAAAAAAAAAAAAAAAAAAAGAATATGGTAGTTGAAGATTCTTCAAAAAAAGAAAATGGTATTTTAAGAAGCAATCAGCAAAATATGTGCCCCAAATTGCGGGCACAATTATAGGATGCAAAGTCCAAGTAAAAGCAAGCTCAATAAAGAAGCAATTGCTCAGTAAAGAGAATATGACTTTCACCACAAATTATGGCCATAAAGAGAAAATGGTTTTTACTTCCCCTTTCTACTTTTAAGTGATATATATATATTTACCTTGGTGATTAGGCATATAAATTCCTTCTATTAAGTAGCAATTAGTTGAAGATGCTTTAATCATCACATGCATCCCTCCTACCTTTTCATCATTATAAATTGATTTTTATTTTATAATTGCATTTTTTTTAAGTTTGAATTTATAATGTCATAAACTAATGGATAATTTGGTCACATGTTAAAACTAGAAATTAGACTTTGAAGAAGTAAAATTTAATTTTTAAAATTTTGGGAAGAGGGTAAGATAAATAAATTTTTAAATTTCAATAATATTTTTTTATTAAGGATTTTTTTTTAAGCTGTGTCGGGCAGTGGCTCAGAAGAATGAAGTTTTGCTCTTGATTTTATGATGTAACATCCATCCTATCAGATGAAAGATGTTACCTTATTTTATGCCAATTCTATAGCTGCTCATGAGCACAAAATGAAAATGATGTATATAAGAATAATAAGTCTTATACTATTAAGAGACATTTTGAAAGTAATGAATTGTCACTCTTAAAAATAAAACCGAGCCAGCTAAGTCCAAAATAGATAATATCTTATTATTCTAAGATGTTAGTATCAATTTATCGTTTTCTTACATATTTTTTTCTTTCGTATATTTCCACATAACATATTTTCCTGGAAATTTTCTATCTAGTTGAATTTTTTTTTTTTTGATAAAAAGACGCACACAGAGAGTCAAAGATTGAAAAAGAAGAGTTGTAGTTCAAAAAGGAGAAAATGATGAAAGTTTTCACATGCTTGTTTTCACAAAAGGGCACATCAATCATTTAATTTTACATTTGGTTTTGACTCTCATTATCACTTCTTTTCTTTAGTTAATGCAACCACCTAACTATGTTCATTCAATGATCAAAACACACTTTATAAGAAAAAGAATATAGTTTAAATAGAAATTACCACCTATCCGTAATCTATAATATAATATATAGAAGTGACAATAGGAAATTGAATATGACATATTTTAATGTTTAGACTAAAATTTCAAAATTTTACCTTTAAAATAAATTAGACGTCAAATGTGTCGTACTATTTTGGCCAATTAATTCCATATTTACATTCTTCAATAGACAATACTCAAGATTATCATAATCTTTCACAAAATTAAACGTTATATCATAAAAATATCGTCGACATTTATTTTATATCGATTTCATCTTTATCTTGACATTGCCTGAAACTTGGAAGCTCATAGGTGCATCCTAATGCTCAACCTCAGTTCATATCTTTTTGTTTGTCTTTGTGAACACACTGATATCCAAAGATAGCTTTGTACATTTCTCAAGCGTAAGGTCGAGTATGTATTAAGTTTGACTCGAAGACATGACATAATCTATATAGATCTCATAATTTTTATTGATTTTAGGTATTTGGATTTCGCAAAACTTATTAGTCATATCTGGGATTTCTTCTAAAATTTCATTTCTTTGATTTTTATTCTTGAAACTGATCAATCTACCATGCTTCAAGTATATCATAGATTCATTTATTAGCATATATAGTTTGTCTTTCAAGGAATTCAATTCTAATAAGACCATTTGCAATTAGCATGAGAGATATAGTTATTTCCTTACGGATCAGTAAAGTTGCATTAGTGCATATTAGCTTAAGAGCTGCATTATCAAACATATATACAAAGAAGCTAACCATTATGCGGACTACTTGGGCTAAATGTGCAAGAACTTATTCTTTAGGAACGCACTATCTCATAGAGTCTCCTCCAATGATGTCTACTTGGCTTATGCATGACAGAAAAAAAAATGGTGCATTAGCTTATATACTACTTGTATATGAGAGGTTGTTTGTTTAGCCAGTGCTTTATTAATTCAAATCGGATGTGTACATAGATTTAAAAATATATAATCGGATGTGTACATAGATTTAAAAAAATATATATTATATATATATATATATTTATATATATATATATTATATATATATATATATATAATATATATAAGCAATTTAATCAGTGTCTATGTTGAATAGGAAAATAATACTCATGTCCTATGTTGAATAGGAAAATAATACTCATATCTAGGTAAATAAATTAATTTTTTTACACATATATCTACAAACCCTATTATATTTAATTAATAGTTACAAAGATAATTATTAATTATACTTTTGAATTTTTTCTCTTATCTATATTTACACATTTTTTATTTTTTTATATATTTTAGTTTTCAAGAATTATGTAATAGTTTTATGTATGTATGTATATATACTAATGAAGATAATATTTTCAGTCTATAAAAACTATTACACCAATCTATCCAAAAAATTAGCATTTTATTATTTAATTTACTTCTACAAGCCTTTATTCTTTTACTTTAAATACGAAAGTTATGTATTTTGTACAGAATATTTTTATATCGTTAAAACATAAAAATTGAGCTACACTTATGAACTTAAAAAGGCTTGAAATTTTAAATTTTTATTATTCATTTAGTAAAAATTTATCATTTGAAAATTTTTTTGAAATAAAGTATAATGTATAGCAAATAGAACAACCTGTGCAATGCGCGAACCTTCATTTAGTTTTCAATATTACAACAAAACAACGGAAAATAAGTCATGGAAAATATTTTCCATAAAAATATTTTTCAGCAAGTTATTTTTGTATAACTTATTTTACGGAAACAAATGGAGTATTAATGTAAAAATTAAGGAGTGTATTAAATTACTATTTTAAGATAGATAAAACTTCTATAGTAGAGTTACAATTTAATTAAATAGAATAAAATCTCAACAATAAAGTAATATAATTTTATAATATTAACATACAATATATAACCATTATTTTCTTCCTTTTTTTCTTTTCATTTTTTAAGGAACTCATCACGTAGAAAACTTTACATCCCTCCAACAAAGGTAAAGGTGGAAATATAAGTGTATAACTCCCATGTTTGGAATAAATGAATTCTACAAAAGTTTATAGAATTCATTTATAAATTTAAATTTTTGCGTTTGATATAAACAAAATGAAGAATTAAATTCCATAGATTTGAATATAATTCTTCCAAATTTTTGTGTTGTGTGACTGTATGAGCATGTATTAGTTATTATTATTCACTGAATTGAAGCACTTATTTCCGCTTCACTTTATTTTTTTCAAGAATTTTGGTTCCTGCCTCTATATTAGCTAGAAGCTCTGTATCGTTTCCTCTAAAGAGCTAGGTAGAATAAAGCTTAGTTAAATTATAGGCTCTTCTTATCTGAATTTTTATTATTATTGTATATTTTGTAGAGATCCACAATTACAATAGGAAAGTAATATATGTAATAAGATAACCAAAAATGTTTTGATCTCCAAAAATAATTATTTGAAAATTGTGAATGAAATTTAGTGCTAGATATTGTCGGGCAACCTCCACAGATACTTTTATGAATGCTGATGGGTTGATCATAAAACATGCCCGAGTTACTATAAATTGTTGAATGGTGATGCTATATCAAAGTGGGCCTTGGTTTTCAGGTATATATATTCATACAGGGTTTTTGTTGTGAATCTCCTTATTGGACTTAATGAATATTATAGGTGTCAAAGCTTACTACAGGTCTCGATGGCGTTAAGTCTCTACCTGGGCCCTAGTGCCGGTCCAGCGCCTCGCAATGGGTCATGACACTATAACTAACCTAACTATGTTAACTAACTCTTATAATAGACAATTCTAAAAAAATAATATACATAATTCTAGCCGAAAATGTCAACTCTAGCCCGTGCCACTTGCATGGACCCGCATGAGATGCTTTTTTGACATGCCAATCAAATTTAAATCTTATCAAGCTGCTAGAAGAATCCAAAATTGGAAGAAATACAATGACTAATCAGTTTTCAGACTCCAAATGATTTCTTTCTCATTAGAGATTCTATTTTCTAATCAAATTCGGAGATTGCCCAAGGAGTCTATTTAAAGATAGAGACTAGCTAGGTTATTTTTATCTCTTGTTCTATTGTTTTTCACATAGTGTTCTCTTTCTTTAAAATTTCAAGTGCTCAAGTTTGTATAAAGAATCAAGGAAGTCGTCCACGCTATTTGTTGACTAGTTTTTATCTGTAAACTCTTATTCTTATTTTTACTTTTCCTCATTCATACTGATTATGGAATTATTTTCAAGTTTAATTGAGTTTTATTTAATTACTATATCGAACTAAACTCTTATACTAGAGAATTGATGTGGCTTAATTTTTGTTCCAATTTATAATATTAGATTTGCTTTTCCTTGTTCAAAGTATAATTTATTATTGAACTTAATGCTTTCAAGCAGAGTTTCTCCCCTGAATTGATTTATTTCATTAATCGCTATCGGGAGAAGGATTTTTGATAAGAAAAAAAATAATAAATTACATGAGAATAATAACTTGATGTGGAAGGTATATGGATTGACTCATGGGCGGTTTTCATAAGTTAATGACCTTAGATTATGAATTCTTAAACAAACCATAAAACTTAATGATTTAATTCATGTTTGACTACGCTATTGGAAGATAGGTAATTATACCAGATTAAAATAGCTACCAATACATCGAGAGAGCTTCTTAGTCATTTTAGAGTTGTTTCCCATCGGGAGAGCTTGTTAGTGATTTTAGTGTTGTTTCCCCTACTTGAACAATTAAAATTGATTATCAAACTAATAAAATAAATTGGATAGAATTAAGAGAAGTCATAATCCCTAGTAGTTTTTTAATCATTGATTTCTTTTCAACACATAATTGCTTGAGTTATTTTTCATCGCTTTATTTTATTTCTTTTATTTGTAGAATTATTCTCTTATTATCGTTTGAATAATAGTAGGTTAACAGAATTTTAGTACTTGGTATACAATCCTTGTGGGAAAGATACTCTACTCATTCTTTATTACTTGTTTGTGATTTCGTGCACTACACTTGAGAAAAAGCCTGTCAAGTTTTTGGCATCATTGCCGAGGATTGACTTACCAATATCAATTTCAATTAATGTATTATTAATTTAGACATTTTTTATTTAAGTTTTTTTTATATTATTTGTAGTTTTGCTTTATTTTTATTGATTTTTATTTTCATTATTTTTTTGTGAAGTATTTTGAGATGTTTCATTGACAAATAGTCGCATATTTCAATCAACAACACTTGGATCCATTTTACGCCACTTGGGCAAGATTTAACGAATTGTTGAAGAGATTTTCTTATCATAATTTTACAGATAAGTATCTCACTTACATATTCTACTTTGGATTAGATGAGGAAACAAAAAGTTGGATAGATAGTAGATTTTGGGCAACCGGTATTCACCTTCCATAAAGTAGCTATGGAGATGTACTTCACATGTTAAATGGTATGGTAGATATTGACTACCGTTGGTATTGGGATCCTTCACTACAGGGTTGGAGTCACCAATACGCTCCAAATTTTGAGGAGGAAGAGAAAAAGAAGAATCAAATGGAGGATTTGATTGCTACCCTTACTAAATCTCACATGGAATTTATGAATGAAGCTCGTGAGAGTTTTAAGATCTAACAAGAGACAATAAAGAATTTAGAGGTATAAGCAACGAAACTGACAACCATGGTAGCTAATGGATATCAAGATGAGGAGTGCAAGGTAGATTATGAGGAAACTTCATGGGAAATTGCACCTTTAGAAGAAGTAAAGCCTACATGTGAAGAATGCAACTCCTTTGAAGACGGATTAAATCTTGAAGACGGATTAAATCTCACTTTTTAATTTTTAGACATAATTATTAATGACCATGAAGAAAGTGAGGTCTAACTGGAAGGACATTAGGTGAGATTTTAAAAGAAGACAAGTAAAAAGTAAAATTGAATGATGAGAAAATAATTGAGACTATTGATTTGAGATCATTAATGGTTTTTATACACACACCACTGGAAGATCCTTTCTTTCCATTATTGTTGCCTTCAATAATTGTGTTCTCTATGATCTAATATAGTTGTTTCCTTAAGTTCATCATCAAAAACCTAGTGTTGTTGATAAGACGAGCATAAATTTTCTCAAACTAGCCAATCTGGAGGGCATTTTCAAATAAGACCCATGTGTGATATCACATGATACATACTATGGGCGAAAGCCGTTATTCTCAAAAGTCGAGTTTAAAGACTTTAAACAAAAGCACTTAGGGGAGACAACCCATGTTCTTTTCTTTCAACTCTTTTATTTTTGTTTATTTTGTTATTTTCTTTTTATCATTCTTCTAAATTTTTAATTATTCTTATTCTTTTATTTTTCATACAATCTTGTTCAGATAAAGTGGGGTTCCAAAGAGCTTAAATGAAAAATAAAAAAATGTTGATGTTCAGGCTCTAGCACGCTTTGGACGTGCTACATAGCACCCCGTGCTATCTGAGGGTGAAAAAAATTCTTCGAGAGTCAGGCTGTAGCACGCCCATGTCAGGTAAGAATATTTTCTTCTCTTGCAGGTTCAGAGCTTAGCACGCCCCAACCGTGCTATCCAGCATATCCGTGCTCCAAGAGAATGTCGATCAAAGAGCGTGCTCAACTGAGCACGGCCTGTGCCACACTGCAAAGCAAGGTTCAGAGCCTAGCAAGCTCGTGCTAGGAACAGACCCCACTTTCTAAAAATTACATGCTTTGAATTTTTGATTGCTGCGAAAACCCTAAGCCTCTCTTCTATTTAAACCCTAACCCTCTCTCTCTCAATTAGCATGCCCCCACTCTCTCAAACCCTCTCAACTTCCCTTTTCTTCCTTCTCTTTTCTCCACAACCTCTTCTCCTTTAACAATCTCTTGCCACCATGCCTCCACGCCACAAGATAAGCAAATTTGCTGCTTTTGTGGTGGCAAGAGTTAGCCCCACGGCCCCCAATCTGGCTCCTCCTCCTCCACCAATAACTCGGTCTTCAAGAGGAACGAAAACTGCTCCACCACTGCCTACTGTTCCTTCTCCACCACCGTTTTCTCTTACCAGACCGAAGCAGAAAGAAAGGTATAAAAAACTCTCATCAAGGCCCATTCTTCCTAATCGCTTCATTGATGAGAATGCTCTATCAAAAGTAGGCCTTAGAAATGCAGTTTTAGGACCATTAAAAAGAATTGAGTGGAAGAGATTCATTGCCATGAAGTATTTTGTTTATGCACCACTTACATTAGAATTTTTGAGCTCTTATTCGAGTAATATCTTTTTGTTGCATGAAAATTATCCAAATAAAATCAAGTTTAGATTTCTTGGCAAGAATTTTACATTTTCAATAGATGAGGTTTGCCATATCTTTGGGTTTCCTATAGAAGGTGCCCAAAAGACTATCCCCAAGGATTTTAGAGTCGGAAGTAAATGGATTACCTTAACCAGATTGAATGGCTATAATCTTAGGTACTGTAAAGCTTCTAAGTTGAGAAACCCAGCATATAGGTATATTCATACATTCCTGGCTAGCACAATCTTTGGGCGAAGTGAAAGTGATGGTGTGCTAAGTTTGAATGAATTATATTTTATCTAGGCTATTGATCAAGGGGTACGTTTAAATGTGAGATATTGGCTTTGTTAGTGTTGGGCTAACGTTGTTAGGGCGGATAAGGGTTCTATTATGATGGGTTATTTTTTTACACGGATTGGGTCTTATCTCACGGCATGAGATCTTGTCCGTCCTGTTTATGATATATTAGCAGGAGGAAAAAGCACTCGCATTGATATAGATGTTATGCACCACATGAAGATAGTAGAAAAGATAGGTGATACATTTCATCTGGTGAGACGTACAGTTGAGGAAGATGATGAGAGTGATCATGAGGAGGGAGACAATATTAACATGGAGGAGGGTTTTCCACATACCACTCCTAGTTTGGGTACTTTTTCTGGTGCAGGTACATCTGGAGCTGGCCCATCTTTTCAAGGAGTGTCTGTCATGTCCAATGGAGAGGTTCTTGCGCGTGTGATATCTAGAATGGACATGTTTGATGCTCGTTTTCAAGGGAAGGAGACCATAATTTCTGACTGCTTCCAATCAATAGAACTTATGCATGGAAGTCTCAAGTCTCGCATGGATACAATGCAAGACCAATCAATATCATGGAATCAGCGGACAATTCCAAATAGTGATACAATTGTTGCAGCCACATCCACCTCCATCACCTACGAAATGACTTGTTTTTAATTATTTATCATTTTTCCTGTTTTTAATAATTATGTTGGCTTGATTTCCTTTTGTTTCTGAGTTATTTTCAGACCTTGTTCTTGTTAACATTAAGTATTTTGGATATTATGTATTTGGTTTTTAGTGTTTTTTTTTCGTAGTTTTGACAATTTTCAGCGCCCGGCTCTGATCGTATCTTTTTCTTGGTTCTTATTGTATTTTTCAATATAATGGTGGTAATGGTTTCTTAGCTCTCATGTTCTTCTGCCACATTGTTGATAATATTGTAAGTTTGGGGAATTGATTTTGAGCACATTGGGGACAATGGGCCAAATTGAATTGGGAGAAGGGAAATTTTAGTCAAAATTTTTGTTTTAGCTTAATATGGTGGAGATAATTATAAGCAAGATCACAAACTATCATTATTTATGAACTTATGATATTTTGAGCTATTTTCTACTCTTGTTATGTTTTATTTTGAAAATTAAATTCTTGCTTGATATGATTTTTTGGTTTAAGCATTTGTTTTTAAGGTCATAAATACCAATTTTTGTGAATTTTTATGATAGAGATATATGTTTGATCAAAACTTATTTAACCTTAGTATTCCTAGAACAATTTCGAATTGCCCTTGAGGCAAAGTTTTTAATGCTCACATTAGGAAGAAAAATTTAGGCATTCTTTGTTTATAAAACATATTTAGCCTATACCACCTTAAGTTAAATTATGACCTTTGCAATCAATTTGAAGCCTATAACAAAATTTTTCTTTACCCTTATTAAACCTAGCCATAAAATAAATTTAAGAATCCATACCCTAAGTGCAAAAAATTTGAAGCCTATAACAAAATTTTTCTTTACCCTTATTAAACCTAGCCATAAAATAAATTTAAGAATCCATACCCTAAGTGCAAAAATGTATAATTGAAGTTCATTTTATTAAAACATAGTAAGAGAATAAAAGGGAGAATATTTATAATCACTAGCAAGTGAAGAAAGTAAGAAATTCAAAGAGAGACACTTCAGGAAAAAAAGAAAGTAATCAAAATTCATGTTGATCCTAATCGTGTTGCATGTTAGGCGAATCCATTCAATTCTGGCACGCAATCCATTTTAATACTCATAGATCATACCATGCATGATTTTTGCTATTGAATACCTTGGTAAAAGGTTTCGCAGAATACTTATGAAGACACATCTTATCATTACAACTTTTTTTAGCAAATCTCAATGAAATACAATTTTATAATGCATTTCATGATCATTTTATTATATAATTTTGTTATTTTTGAACGATGTTATAATAGTTTATTTCATTCTTTAATATTGCTCTTTCTATCATGGATTCTAACACTAGTGTGTATATATATATTATTATGATATATATATTAATAATATTATATATAGTATTATATATATATATATATATATTGTTTAAATTATAATTGCTGCTATGTGAATATTTTTTTAATTTTGGTAATTCGAATGAAAACTTATTATATATATTGTTTAAATTATAATTGTGCTATGTGAATTTTTTTAATTTTGGTATTCGAATGAAAACTTTATAATTGAATATTTGAGATATTAAAAAGCTGCATTTTATGTATTTAGCCGGATTGTTTTATTGAAAAATTAAAATGAATTATTTTTTAAGAGATATTGTACAATGCTGCAATTATAACATACTACAATTCATTCAATATAATGTATTACAAAGCTCATATTGGATTAGGTCCTGATTGTCAATTTTAGTGGTTCTAGTAAATGTTAACTGTTGTAATAGCTGTCAGCTCTTTTACTAGTTATTAGCGGTTAGATATTAGTTGTTAGTAGTTAATTGTTTATATAGTGCAATTTAAAATAAAAGTGTTCAATAAAAATAAGTATTTAATTAGCTATTTAATATAAAAAGACAAAAAATGATAAGGACATTGAGAACAAGACAAAGACAATTGATGGACATAGATCTGATAAAAAAATTATAAAAGGCTAAGCATTAATGAGGCATTTCATGAAACATTGCCTCAAACTCTAAACGTTAAAATAGATGTTATATTACCGAACATAATAATTAATTAAAATAATATTTTAACTCAATTAAAATAGTGTTTTAACTTAATCAAAACACTAATCACTACTCCAAACGCTATTGCCCACCAGAGCCTTATAGCGCATTAAATTTGATAGAAATCATAACAATCGGGAAAAGGGAAATTTTGATCCCATGATCAACACCTTAACCATTTTGATTAAATTTTTACTCTATAAATGATATGTTAAATATAAATATCTATTTCAATTCATCTCTCTTTTTTATCTTTTTTAAGTTTTTATTACCTTATATCTCATCTCTCAAATTTCTTATAATTTTGCTTGGATTCCAAAATTATATGCGTGTGTGCGTGAGAGAGAAAAAAAAGAAATTAAAAATAAAGGTAATAATCTAGAAAATAAATAAAGGAAAATATTTAATTAGATAAAAATTTGTTACTTCAGATATTTAATTGTAATTTTTTTTTAGACACTTAAAATAAAAACACAAAAATATAATCGAGCCTTTTGATTATGCTTAACTTATCGGAAAAATGTATCTTCAAAAAAGAAAAAAGACATAAAACTTATGGGAAAAAGGTGCTATTTGCTAGAGAGTGGAGGAATAAAAAAAAAAAAGAAATTCTATAAATTTTAATCCACTAATAAATATTCTCTTTGTTTGTAATTATTTGTCACTTTTAAATACTTCACGTCTCTTAAAAAAAAATTCAATTTATCTAATTTACAATGAAAATCATTTAATTATTATCGGTCTACAAAGTGTAAAAATGAAAGAATAATTTATTATTTATTAAATCCATAAATGTATTAAGTATTTACAGATATAAAATTTTTTTAAATATAATAAGTATTTGGAAAGAGAGGGAAATGCCTTATCATTAATTATGTACACATTTCAAGGTTTATTTAGTTTTCCAAAATTACCCAAAAATTTATAAAAATTAGAGAGGGAAAATCCAAAAGGTTTACTAGGCTAGTACTTTTTTGTAAATATACCAAAAGGGAGAAACATAGGGAAAAATAGGATACGAGAGGGAACAATGTAGTTACGATAATGATGGAGACAAGTAATTATGTGAACATGCAAACCACTGTCCATCCACAAGAAAATAATAATAGAAGAAGAGAAGAATCTGACCTACCCACTTATTAAGTTAACCTTTTCTCTTTATATAATAACTTCCCTTCTTACCCATCACAAAACAGAAACAAAAACAAGAAAATGCAAAAGAAACTAGTAGCACACTGTATCCTCTTGCTTTCTTTATTTTCTCTATCTTCTTTAGCGTTTCCATGGAGCCAAAGCCAAAGCCAGGAAGATTTTAATCAAGCAAAGAACTACGAAGGCTCTTCTGATTTAGTAGATCTGCAATACCATATGGGTCCTGTCTTAGCTTCATCACCTATCAACTTATATATTATTTGGTATGGTCATTGGAACCAAAACCATCAAGCTACTATAAGAGACTTTATCTACTCACTTTCTTCTTCAGCTCCTTACCCTTCTGTTTCTGACTGGTGGAAAACTGTCCGGTTATATACCGATCAAACCGGATCCAATGTGACTGGAAATATAATCCTTTCAGGAGAATTTTATGATTCAAGCTATTCCCATGGAAATTATCTAAGCCGTTTAGATATGCAATTAGTTATAAAAAATTCAGTTTCTACCCATTTTAGACCTTTGCCTCTAAATCCTCATAGTGGGCTTTATCTAGTACTAACTTCAAGTGATGTTCAAGTTCAAGATTTTTGCAGGGCAGTTTGTGGTTTTCACTATTTTACATTTCCAACTACTGTTGGAGTTACTGTGCCTTATGCATGGATAGGTTATAGTGGAAGTCAGTGTCCTGGATTGTGTGCATACCCTTTTGCGTGGCCTAAGTATTACTCAGGGAGGGCACCAAATAAGGGGAATAGTATAATGAAAGCACCAAATGGAGATGCAGGTGTTGATGGAATGATTAGTGTGATTGGCCATGAACTAGCAGAAGTTTGTAGTAATCCTTTAGTAAATGCATGGTATGCAGGGGATGATCCAACTTCACCAACAGAAATAGCTGATTTGTGTTTAGGTGTGTATGGGACTGGAGGAGGAGGAGGGTATGTTGGGAATGTGTATAGAGATTATTGGGGAGATGGGTATAATTTGAATGGAGTAAAGGGAAGGAAATTTTTAGTTCAATGGATATGGAATCCTACAAAGAGAAGATGCTTTGGGCCAAATGCACTGGATTAAAGGTTTTGTTCGTGTATATGAATTTCTTCTTCTTATTGTTACTATTATTACTAATTTGGCTCTAATAATGTCTGGATTCATCAAGTTCCCAATTTTTTGAAACAGTTTCATCTCAGTAGTATTGAAACAAAGCTTATTAGGTGGTGTTATAATTCATGTATATGATTTCATATTATTTGCTTATTGCCCGCCTAATGCATAAACTTGCTCTCTAAGATTTCGTGATTTGCCTTTATCATCGCTATCATGACCCTACCACTATCATGACCCTACATTTTCTCACATTTCGGTAATAACCATGCATCTCGCTAAAGTGCAGGATCATATTAAACTCTTATAAAGTTATTATTTTATTTTGGTGAGAGATATAATTTATCAGTGAAATGTGAATTGTACGGTCAAAATAGCACATCACAAACACTCTCCTCAATCCGTTCTCTCCAAAATCCATTTCCTAATCTTGCTCTCAGGCTTTATGGATTCAACCCTTTCGCTTTAATGCTCGCTCTAATTTATTCCATCAAGCGATTTCACTTATGTAGAAATTATTTTTTTCTGGTGTTTCGCCTAATAGTTTTGCCTTCTCATCGGTTTTGAAAAAAGGTAGCAGATGTGTATTTAAATCATTTTTTATTTTTAAGAAAATGTTTAGTAGTATTGAATTGTTAGAGGAGGGGGAGACGCATATGATACTCCTACAATTGGTAGAAGCGTAGTGTTCTCAATTGCCGATGGCGGTGGCAGTGGTGGTGGTGGAAGCGGTGAAATATGAGTACTCAGTATGTGGAGGGGGATTTTGATGATGAAATGGTGATGGTGGGTCATTTCAATGATGTTGTAAGGGTGGGTAGTGGTAGCTTTGTGTGGAAGGTGTTGATGGTTTTAATGGTGGTGAGTGGTGATAACTTGGTGTAGATGTTGGCAGCACTGGTGATGGTGGTTAGTGGTCATAGTTTGGTGAGGAAGATGGCGGTGGTGATATGGAGTGGTGCTTGAATAATTTTTTATTTTTCATCTCATAACCCACTTGGCATCTTTTTAATTGTTTTGATTTTGATGTTTTTACGTAGAAAGAAGGGTAGTAAAAAGGTTAAGTGCAATTCTTATCATTTTAAAAGACTTATCTGATCTCTTTCCTATAATTTTTTGTATTTAAACGGTAAAAATACTAAAAATAAATGGAGGGACTATATAGTTCAACGGAGTCAAATCTCATTAACGTGTTAGATATTTGATTGAACTACAGGACTATTCAAATAATTTGATCAAACTTTTGGGATGAAATAATAATTTTTCCTTTATAAAATTTTAAAAATTTTGATTATAACATGATAGCCAATAAACAAATTTTCTTAAATCTTTTTAATAACAATGAAGTCAAGTATGTCAATTAAAATATTCAATTAAACTCCAAATAAATTTCAGGCCTCAAACGAGTAAAAAAAAAAAAAAAAAAAAACGAGTAAAAAAAAAAAAAAAAAAAAAAAAAAAAGCCTGAAATTTAATTTGAGCCTCAAAAAACAAGGAAAAAATAATATTTTCCTCGTTTGACAAAAATATAGGAAAAGAAAAATAACTAAAAATAATAATAAGAAAATTTTGTTTTCCCTTCTTTGGGAAGCAAGGGAAGTACTCCCTCTCATTTATTTATTTGGACAAAAGTGATTTTGCACACGAATTAAAGAAAGAATTCTTTTTTCTAATTTGCCCTCAACATTGCAAGAAGGGTACTAAAACGTACTCTATTGAAAAAAGTGCGAGCTTCAACAAAGTCAGTACATAAAATTTGGAATTTTGCAAAAATTGGTGAACCAATTTCCATAAAATGAATGGTGCTTGAAATGAGTGCAATATTTCTAATTGTACACTCTCGTTCGAGGAATTATAAGAATCGTGCAAAGAAAAAAAAATTGTGCCCAAAAAATGAATTTTTCATGCACCTTTCAATCAAAATAGAGAGAAGGGGGATAAAAGCATTACTTTGAAAACCTAACCACATTTAGTGCATTTTCTATACTTTGTTTGCCACTTTCTTGAAATTTTCAAGTTAGAGCAACCAAAAAAGCATGTAAGGGCTCAATAGACTTTATACTTTGGTTTTTTACCGAATAGTAAGTTTGTCAACCTTAATTAGGAATTTTGTACAAATAAATGAACCGGAGGAAGTATAAACTATAAAGGTCAATGACTCTTAAGAAAATGAAAATAACAATAACATGAAGGCATAAAATGAAACAATATATATAAAAAAAAAAAAAAAAAAAAAAAAAAAAAAAAAAAAAAAAAAAAAATTACTAAATAGATCCACAATACAGTTCAGTTACTTATAACTTAAATGTCAAAGGAAAATTTGATTGGCTTTCCCATTTTACATGCAAGATTTACATGTATACAACAAATCATCCTTAAGACATCAAATATTCTGAAAGTTTTATCTGTTCTCACCTTACTACAAAAATTGCCCTTTTGCCACTATTTAGCAGGATACAACGGAGAAAAAAAAAAAAAAAAAAAAAAGGATAGAGAAGCTGTACACTTACAGGGAAAACAGGCATTCTTCAGTAATTTCCATCATTGAATTTTTGAAGCCTCCAATATCTATAAAAGCTCAATCTTGGACATTTGTTGAGCTCTAGCAGAACGCTGATGTGCTTGATAATCAGATTGCTGCTTTAATGTTCAGCAAACTTTGATGGATTATTTTTAAAAAAAAAAAAAAAAAAAGGATAGAGAACTGTACACTTACAGGAACAGGCATTCTTCATAATTCCATCATGAATTTGAAGCTCCAATATCTATAAAAGCTCAATCTTGGACATTTTGTTGAGCTCTAGCAGGAACCTGATGTGCTTTGATAATCAGATTGCTGCTTTAATTTCAGCAACTTGATGATTATTTTTACAGAACCGACAAGTACTGTAAAAATCACAATATATCAAAGCAATGGATACAGGTGCGGTCAATAAGCCGAGCCACAAGGCTCCCTGGTTCTGGAATGAGTGCTGATGTCAAGCTGCTCCAAAAGTGAAAGGTCAATGACTCGCTCAATATCTTCTTGAAAATAGCATCTTGTCTACCCTTCTCATTCTCTGCTGTAGGTGTAGTGAAGTAACTGTATGCAATTAAAATAAATTAAGGCACACAATAACGAATACAAAATTTTATTTAGGTTGTGCGCTATAGATTTGACAACTACTGGAGCCAAATGGATATAGAACTCCTCATTTGTATAAAAATTTGATGAACTATTTGCAAATGAACTGGTACATTTGGTTTTTTTACATTTTAATTGAAGACATACATTCATTTTAGGATTCATTTGCAAAAATTCTATTAATTTTTATAGTTTTGCTCCAGCAAAACTAATTCCACAGAATATAAAATACAGAATTCCAAATGAATTCCAAATAATCAATTAATTTGTTTCATGCAGACTCGCACAATAATTTCTGCTATATGCAAAATATGTTCTTCAGTAAGAAAGAATGGAAGTGAAGTAAGGTTTATGCAAATAAAGGTTTTCCCCGTGTCAAGGCACTGTTGATTAAGGATCTCGAAGTACAGGAATGATAATCACCATAGATTAAATAGCAGGGAAAGAAAGTTGCAGCCTTCTTATTACCTTTACACCATTAAATAGCAAAGAATCTGAAAAAGTACAGGTAATTATTTTTACAGCAGTTTTTACCAGTCCTTGTGTTAGGCTCCAAATATGCATTTGCCAAATGCTAGACACCTAGCTTAGCAAATTCTAAACTGATCAAGAACAATTTTAAATTATGAACTTTCTGCTCATATAGTAATTTTAATTGCCAAAATTCAGGTCAAAATTGTTGCAAATCCATCCATTGTATACTTCTAAAAACAAATGCCATAAAATGACTTAAACTTTACATATTTCTAACGGTCCTATTTTCTTATGTGACTGTAAACATGATTTGGGCAGCGACCATAATTCGCTTGCTTCCATTATTCAGAATGAGTGAACGACCTTAGACCTAAGACAATGCTACCCTACAGACCTATTATGTCAATCTTGAGTTTTCCTTTTCAGCCTCTCTTATTTACCATTGAAGATATAAAAAGGAAATGGTTTTCAAATATGTATTATATGCTCTACATAATTCAGGCATACTGGGATACATCCCCATAACCCGCAAGAAATTATTATGTCAAACCCATGAAAAATTTCTTTATTAGTTTTTGCAAACCTATGAGCCAAAAGGCAAATTCCTATTTTCCAGAATATCAGAACTCAATGTATTATAGCATATAAACATAAAATATATGCAAACAAGACAAAAAAAAAAAAAAATCATTGGGGAATACCTTGTAATATCCTGTGAACCAATAGGGAAGAAAACATAAGAGGGTTGCACATTCAACTCTAACTGTTTCATGGACTTATCATCTTTATTCAAAAATTTTCTTGCAACTCTCATTAAAAGATCAGCCCCATTCCATCTCAAATGGGTATCATCATATGTTGTATAAAACTCCTTCAAGCATTCCATTACGAATGGACTGCAAAAAGAGAAGCAAACCTCAATCCAGAAATAAAAAAGATAATTTCCTATGCGACTAATGGATTGCTACTGTATACATGCAATGATTATGTGAAATGCTGTACTTTTTTAGACTTTAAAATTTTATTTTTATATTATAATATGTACTTTAATATAATGTTTTATTTATTTTTAAATACATATATATTTTGCATGACTTTATTTTCTTCTTCTCAAATATAATTAAAATTAAAAAAATTATTAAAAGGCTTAAAGAATCTGAAAAAAATGCTTTTCCTACACACAAGTAGTTTTGTTTTTCATCTTTTTACTTGTAGTTCAATAAATTGTTTTGATTGATAGTTAACCATTAATAAGATCTCCTAGTTTACATGTGTTCAATTTTTCTTAAATTTTTATTGGTAATAAAATAATATTTTACACTATACAATTTCGACTTCACCATAAATTGAATGCTATTCACTAGGAGAACCCAATTTGCATCATTCTTTTTCTTTTTTTGAAGGTTAGAGTATTTAGTTGACCAAAAATATTATTTTTAAATTTCACAATTATAAAATATTATACAATTTTATAAAATACAACAACTAAGCCTTAATCACGAACATATAATTTTATAAAACGTTTCTCTCAAATTAATTTATGCTTTGACATGTTTTATGAAATTTAAAAATAAATATCCACCTTCATAGCTTTTGAAATACATTATCATATAATCATTATATATAGCTATTAATTGACCTCCCCACATTTTTCTTCCAAGGTTTACCCCTGTCTAGGACTAAGTCAAGGTTTTTCTCTAGTGTCATTTGACTATCCAAAAGTAGAAAGCGAAAGCCACAAGAACCTGTTTTTTCTGAATGCCATCACAGCCCCATTCAAAGAACTTCCAGCACGATGATCCTCCAGGCCAACAGTATTATTAAGTGAAGACAATGGATTAAGAACTATAATGTCAAAATCAAGATAGATACCACCATATCTGCACAATCCAACAATGAGTATAGCAAAGTTGAGTTTAAAACACAAAATATGGAATATGGTGAATTTCCATTAAAGAGGATTTCAGAGAAATCTGAGAAGAAACATACAGGTGGAAAAAACATTATCCTCTGCCTGAGGGAGGACCAAAATATACTCTTTCTAAAAGCAATGACTTTAAGTCTATTTTATTTAATATATATCTCTTCCTTATTGGTTGCTTGGTAAAGAAATGGTTAAGAAAGTCCAAGAGAATTTCCATGCGCTCACAAGGAAGTTGTATAATTAGGAAAAGTGTAGCCAAGCAGCCTACTCTGGTGGAGGGATGAATTTGTACTCTGATACCAGTCCTTACAAAGAGGTTCTAGGTAAAGAGTTGGGAGGTTTATGTTCCAAAAGGAACATCTTCAGAGGATGGATATTGTTGTTAAACAAGATATGTATCAAAATAAGCAGATATCTAAAGAAAGATGAAAATCACATGGAGGGTTTGGATGCTCTCTGCTGTTTGAAAACCCACCACAATTAAGAAGCTCCTCTAGTTAGGGAGCATGTAACCCTAGGAGCTACACTCAGAGTGGAACAAGAAAAAGTTAAAACCGTCTATAGTAGTAAAATTTTCATGTTCACAAGATCGCAGTATTTCTCAAGATTCATCATACCACTTATAGATCATAATCTAGATGTATGTTCACTTTGCCATACCATTCACTAGATATAGCACTTGCTTCCTTTCTTACTTCCTTAAGGGCTTAAACTTGTGGCTTATACTTGAGCAAAACCCAAAGAATTGTGAATTAGAACAGGTCCATACACGATTTATTTCTAATAAAAAATCCTGGCAAGTGCACTTGCATTTCTTGACGTGTTTGCTATTTTTTAAAGGCCTTTAAGATATCAAACAGACACTCTAGCCATTCTTTGACGTAGAAAGTAAAGATTAAACCTGAGCCAACTTTATCACACTCAAAACTTCTACAACCTGTTCCCACCTAAAATAACTATTTATTGGGAAAATTTTGATTATCTAATGGCTGAACCCAAGAAGAAACAATTACAACTCACAAAATTTCTAATAAAAAGGCTGGCCATACTTGACACGACACACTGTTAGACACAAATTGAATGAAGAACAGTGATCGAGTAGGCTATCAACCTTAAATAATAGATTCAAATTGATTGAAATTAAATTTTAAAAATGATCCTGACATTCCTTTGGACACAAATCACATTCTATACAAAAGGACTGGCAGTCTGTTTTACCAAAAACAAAATTATATTAAAATGAGACAAACAATGGTGCTATACAGTCATGCTATATAAATGGGTGAACAGATACCTAAAATAAAAACTTAAAAGAAGGATTACTACAACTTGGTACTTTAAGTGATAAAACTAAAATGGGAGAGAGTCCTGCCTCCCATACCCAGTAGAGTGTCCATCTCTCACTCCCCCTTCCCTCCCACCTTCTTCTATTTATGCAAGAAGCTGTTTACCTGATGAGTGATAAGTTAAGGCCATTACTCCACCCCTATCTCAAATCATAGATAGATCATATTGGTCAACATAATCTTAAGCCATTGTGATTCCCTAAACCATGTCCTAAGGAACCAAAAATAGTATCAACACCTCCAAATTTCACTATGTATCAGTCAATACATAATGTAATATATATATTATCAACCAAATTTTAAAAAGGTCAAAGGTGTAATAGCCTTTCCCCAATTATTCAAAAGCGAAGCCAATTTTAAAAAGTAGTTACAAGTTTAAACTTTTCCTCCATCTAGCAACACCATTGCACCAATTGTCAAGGTGGCGAGAGGAACTTAGGATCATAGGACATTCTATTCTATAGCTAAACCCAACTATAAAAATATACAATCAGCCCTAGACCAATTCTCACCAAATGCTTTATCATGTTATACCAAAGCTAGAAATTTAGGCGTCAAGGCTCTCCTGTGTCAAAGGGGTGAACTGAATTAGGCGTCACCAGAAAAAAAAAAAAAAAAAAAAAAAAAAAAATTCTCTACCTTATCTGCATGACGACCTAATTGTCTACAATAGTGTGCCAAATGGTTGCGAGAGGAATTTATTGTAGATTCTAATTTAGACAATTCGTATTCTATAGGCTTAACCATACTTAAAATATACCGATCGAGCCCTTAAGACCCATAATTATTGTCTCACCTTAAAATCTTTATCATGGTTGATAACCAAACGCTAGAAAATGTTTAGGCGTCCTCATGGCTCTCTCGCTTGATCTACAAGTGCGGTGAACTGCATGTTATTGGTTAGCGTGCACTGCGAAAAGAAAAATAAAAAAAATAAAAATATAAATTTACAGTCATTGAGAGATGTTCACTTTAGTAACAGGATAGTTTTCACACTCATAGTAAATTAGATAAAAGGAGACTCCGCACATAAGTTCTACTTTCAGATTTACTTGATCTTTCTCTTATTCTCATATACCATCGTAACACATCAAGGTTGATGTGATATAATTCATTATATGCCATAACGAAAACACCAAAAAATAAAAATAGTGTTTGAAAGAAACTCACTTGTACGAGAACAGTTCACAGCCCAACTCGCTATATGTGTGGGTAAGTAACTCTCTTTCGTCTTCCTAATCAGACCAAAATCAGCAAATACAGCAGTTGTGTAGTTCCTTTTAAAAAAAAAAAAAAAAAAAAAAAAAAAAAAAATTTACAGTCATAAAAGTTCACTTTAGTAACAGGATAGTTCAAACTCAAAATTAGATAAAGAAGACATCCAAAAAGTTTATCCAGATATTACTTGATCTTCTCTATTTCAAATAACCATCTACACACAAGGTTGATGATAAATCATATACTGCTCAAGAAAACACAGAAAAATAAAATAGTTTGAAAACAAACTCACTTGTAGAGAACAGCAAGCCGGACAAGCTCGCTATAGTGTGTGGGGTAGAACTTCGTTTCTCTCCACTCAGACCAAACATCAGCAAATACAGCAGTTGGTGTATCCTTAAGCAATTCATCAAGATTTGGCATGGCAACAGCAACTTTGTAACTACAGAAATATAATTGCATTAGACAACAATTCAGACTACAAGTCAATAAATAGAGTAGCAAAAACACTTAATTTGAGCACTTACCCATCTTTCACAAAGCTACCCATAAAAAAGTCCAGTTCAATTGTCTCAGATAGCACAACAACACAGGCATCTCTGTGGTGCAACAGCAGACTTTCGAGTCCCCTCTGGTGCCTAACGGTATACATCCAAGGCGGTGAATTCCACACCATGAACACCCTCATTTCACACTTCCCTTTCCTAAAAAAAGAATCCATGAAATCTGAAAATGACAAATGAGGATGCAAACCAGGAAAGTAACCCCATCTTTTCCCATCTGGAAACACGTAACTCAACTCCTCCGGCTTCCTCTGCTGCACAACTGATTCCTTATTCTCGATACCACCCACTTGATTTAGTTCAACACCGCTAATACTCTCATTTGAGAAATTCACATTTGTAACAGCATCTGCAATACTCTTAGTAGATGATCCATTTCTTCTTGAATTATCACCAAGAATCACATAACTCCTTTCATATTCATTCAATATATTCCCATTTCCACCAGAAATCAGATTCTCGTCAACTTTATTTACTATCCTACCATATGATCCACCACTCACATTCTCGTTAAAAATCCTCCTTTCTGCTGTCTTGATCCCAACCTGACTTCCGAAATCTCTTCCACTCTCTTTTTCTCTGCCATTTTCTTCTACTTGCTTCTCATGGGTCATCCCCAAAACGCTCAAGGGCTTCTTAACAAGAAATGGGGCTTTCTTGAAATCATTGAATAACAGCTTCTGCACTGCCTTATCCCCTCTTGTCAACCCAGTAACTCCAACCACATCAGGATCCTGCAAAAGAGGATGATTCAAAGGATTCAACATTTCCAAATTCGACTTGAACATCCTATCCCTCCTCAAGAAATCGCTTTTCTTATCAAACCAGTCTCCCCACCCTTCTCTTAACGGCGAAACCCTTTTCCCAATCTTTAACAATAAGGCATCCTCAACCCCATCAACCTCATTCAATTTCCTCCTCACATCCTCATCTATAGGAATATCATCACTCCCGAACGCGGACTTACTTTGATCTTCCACGCCCAATCCTAAACTAAAAGAATTGTGATCATAATCCCACTCTTCAATTGAGCGTTTATTAAGAGCTCTACGAATCGATCCAGTAATATGGTCTACATAATATCCAGAAGGAGGACTCGTTTTCTTGATCAGGCCTTGCCCATTTTCTAAATCTCCTTCCAGTGACTCATCATCGTCATTTCTAAAATCAGTGGTGCCTTTTTGCTCGTCGAATGTGTCAAGCTCGTCGATCCTATCGACTACGTCATCTATTGAGTTGTCATCGGAGTCAGAGAGAAGGGCATTCTGTCGGATAACGGTGGCCGAATCCGGGTCGTCTCGTGAGTGGGCAAGGTGATGGTGGTGATGGTAGCGGCTCTGGCTGTGAGAGGAAGAGAGGCGAGTGTGGAGGAGAGAAACAGAGAGGAGGAGGAGAAGAGCGGAAATCACTGCGCAGACGTGTGCGCCATAACGGGGGCGGCGACGTGATCGGAGAGAACGGAGCATTGAATCAGAGAATTAAAGAGAAAGGAGTTTGATCAAGGAGTACAAAAGCGTGTCTAACGCTTCACTAGACACCACCCATGTTTAACTACCAGACCCTGTGCTTTCCTAAGCTCAGAAACGGTTCATTTAAGTAAATTACTATTCTGCCCCTCCAGTTTAATTTGTGAGATTTTTTTTTAGGTTTTAATTGAATTTGACGGAATTTCAATGATTTTATATATTCAATAAAAATTAATTTTCAGACCTAATTGAATAAATTAAGACGTTTTGGGGTCCAATTGAAAAATTGAAAAATAATGAGGAGCAAAAAGATAAAATGCGTCATTTTCTTCAACATTGTATGTTTCTTTATTAAAACCTTACCGTTGATGACGATGAAAGGTTTGCAATGGCCAGCGTCGTCGCCGGCCATCTTGTGCTCCCACAACAATCACGATGTAGTCAAAAGATCACAGACTTTTTGTCTCTTGACTGAAAGACGACGGTCTCATCAAAAAATCACAGGTTTAAATATATATTTATATTAAAACCAAAAATCAGCAACCACTGTTAGGTAGGACTTACGCCAATTGTTAGAGCTCACACAAAAAGGCGATGAACATCAAGATAGGCTTATGGATGATCCGCCGCTTGCGGCTCACGAGGCTTGGCGGTCCAACAACAACAATGGTAGATTATATTCTTTAGTTCTTCAACTATTTCAAAACTTTTTCAATTTTTTTATTTGATTAAATCGTTATTTAATTGAAATCAACCCATAAAAATTTCAAAATTAATCAAATTAATTCTGAAAATTTAAAACAGTATTAATATTAATTTTTGTCAAAATATTAAATTCTTAGCACTTGAATTAATTCGAAACTAATCCAATAATTAATACATTGTTTTACATCTTAAGGGGTAGATATGGAAGTGCTACAAATATTTTAGGGTACCCGCTCTACTCTGATCCGTTAAAGAGGATATGGGTAGTTATAAATGTGTTTGGAATGAATATGAATAGTGAAATTACTACCTGTAATGTATACATGTAGGGTATATGTATAGATATTTGTATACCCGTTACCCATTAACCGCTATATTAAACAAGTTCGGTAGTGGATATCCACAGTACCCTATCTATTAGTAAAACTGTATTTTAAATAAATTTGAATTTAGGTAGTTTAAGATTTGTGGGTACGCTACCGTTTAAGAAGTACTTGAAATAAGTTTTGGACAAATATGGGTAGCAAAATTTAAACGGTTTCAAATACAGGTACTTAAATGAGTTTAGAATGGATATGAGTAGTAAAATTTTAAACAGATACCTATACTATACAGGTAGTTTAAAATTCACAGGTACTCACTTCGCTTCCATCTTTATTAAGGGGTGTATCGGATTAAGACTCTCTTAGATTTTAAAAGATTTTTGAAATCTTTGGGTTAGAGGATAAACTTGTGAAGGACTCTTTTATTCATGCCTAGCACTTTAAAATCTAACAAAATCAATAATCTTATAAAATCCTTCCAAATCAGTAATTTTTTTAAATACCATCAAATTTGCATAGACTTTTAAAAAGTCATAATTGAATACCATCAGATTTTTATAAATTTTATAAGAATTTGAATTGAATACCACAAGATTTTATCAAAAAAAATCTAGATTGAATACCATTGAAATTTTAAAATCTAATAAAGTCTTAATCTAATATACCTCCTTATTGATGGGATTCCCGATAGCGCCTTGATAAAATTTTAATACCCTACAGTAACCTTAGTAATAATCAATTAAAAAATTATATTTTATTAGTTGACTGGATATAATTTATTAAAATTATTTTTTAAATGAATACACATAGATAATTAAGCATTTCAAAATTTAAAGTTTTATCTTTTTTAAATTTATTTTTTATTAATATATATGATAATATCTTATTTAGTAGAGAGATAAAAAAAGAAAAAATGATATTTTTTATATTTTTTTTTTCTTTATGTTTGTATAATTTGATTGGATATATATTTTTTAAAATGAATTTTCAAATAGAATATACATAATTAAACCTTTTAAAATTTTTCAATGTTTACTTTTTAAAATTTATTTTTAAAAATCTTTCAAATAAGAATATACATAATTAAACCTTGTTAAAATTTTTCAATGGTTTACTTTTTAAAATTTTATTTTTTAAATAAAATAAACATATTGTGTGTGGAGGAGATTTAAAAAACATAAAATAAATCTATGGAATTTTTAATTTTTAAAAATATATATAATATTTTATTATTATATCTATGTATCTATATATATTGAAATATTATTATATCTATGTATCTATATATATTGAAATATATTTATTAGGTGATATTATAGAATTGTACATATACAATTATAATGAATTTTAGATAAATGATAATATAAATTGAACTGAAATGTGTTTGTATATACACATTACTATTTTATTAATTAACCATTATATTCACATTAATCTTATATTATACATAGATTTGAAGAGTATCAATAATAACCGTTATATCCTACAGTAACCTTTAGTAATAACCAATTAAAAAAAAAAAAAACAAACGAGTATCAATAATAAGTAAAAGTAAGCAATTTTAAACTTAGGGATCAAATTGATTTGTCAGATACTAGAATATTGTTAGTCCACTTCATTGTTGAACCATTATCGATTGATCAAATCAAGGCCCTTCAGAATGAAGATCCACAATTGGTGAAGCTAAAAGATGAAGTTCCTTTAGGTAAAAACCTTTGAATTTGTGATTGAGAAGGGTGTGATGAAATGTGGAAACCGGCTTATAATGTGCATCCTGGAGCCACCAAAATGTACCGTGATCTGAAGGATATTTACTAGTGGACTGGTATGAAGAAAGATGTGACAGAATTTGCGGCAAGATGTTTGACATGCCAACAAGTTAAATTTGAACATCAAAAGCCATCTAGATTATTACAAAAGTTACCATTGCTAGAATGGAAATGGGAGAGGATTACTATGGATTTTCTAGTTGGACTACCAAGAACATCTACAGGTTATGATTCTATATGGATGATTGTGGAGCAAAATCTGTTCATTTTTTGCCGGTGAAGACCATTTATTTTGTATCCCAGTATACACAAATGTACTTGGATAATATAGTGAGTCTACATGGAGTACCCATTTCCATCATTTCTAATAGAGATCCAAAATTTAGCTCTAGGTTCTGGTAGAAATTACAAGAGGCATTAGATACTGTAGACACCTACATTTTATTTAAATTAATTTAATTATTTAATTAGCCAATTAAATTATTGGTTAATTAAATTAAATAATTTATTGTAATAACCAATCAAAATATTTAAATGGTTATTAAAATAAAATTATTGGATAAATATTATTTATGTAATGCCTCAAAATTTTCAAATCTTAAAATGATATTATTTTATTAGGTCATAAATGGTGTTGCATAGAGGGGATAATGTTTTATTTAGACCAGAGAAAGATATTGAATATAATTAATTATGGATGGACAGTGATTTAGCAGGCTATGAATAGTGCCACCGGTCTGTGAATAGTACCTTCGGTCCGGGAATCAGAATTATTTTGGTTCAGAAAACTTACTATTTATGTTTTATATTTTATTTAATATTTTTGGAGTATGCATATGTGATTTTTATGGGTGAAAAGTAAGTAATGAATATTTTTGGAGAATTTTGTTGGGGTTGAGTAAAAAGTAAGTAATGAATATTTTTGGAGAATTTAAATAATTAGTGAATAGTGAATTATAATGTTATATTAATTAAGGAAATTTGGGGAATTATTTTTATGAAGTAAATTTAGGAATTTTATGGAGATAAATAATATTTTGAAGGAATTTAATTGAAAAATATTTGTAGCCATTAGATTAGATTACTATTGACTCAATCCTAGCCATCCAATTATGGATAAAGACTAAAAAGCCCTTTATTGCTCTATATAAGTCAACCTTAAATAATTGAGCAACAACTTCCTCTTTTCTTCTTCTTCTCCTCCTCCTTAGGCGTCACTTTCTTCTTCTCCTTATTTTTCTTCAATTCCTACTTGCCAAACACCTCAATTTCACTCCATTAAACTTGATTTAAGTAATTAATCTTAGAAAATTAAGCTTGAGAAGTGATTTGTGGTAAGTGGAATTTGTGGGTAATTATTTTTCAAAATATTCTGGAGATTCTTACTTAAGGCCAAGGTTTGGGAGAAACGCTTTACCATGGAGTAAAGGCAAAAGTTAGAGCTTAGAAAAGCTTTAATTTAAGCTTGCTAAATCTTATTTTTTAAGGTTTAAGTGTTCATAATATTCATAAATACACTTACTTTGTTTCAATTTTTGATTTTGTGAATTTATGCTATTATGTGTATATTTGGGGATTTTGTATGAAATGATTGAATTGTTGAACCTTGGTTGTATAAACATGCTCTTGGGTGATATTTGATGAGTATTTAGTATGTGGTAGAAATCTCTACCTTGTATCTTTGTCTTTCATGTTCTTTTTTCATGATTAAAGTAAGCTAACATTGGAAAAAATTTGTTATTAAGTGTGATTAAAGACTTTTTTTGATCCTTTTTATTTTCCATCTATGTCTGATCCCTTAATAAAAGTTGTAGGTCTACTTCTTATCTTTCCAACCCATCCTCTTGTGTCCAATTTGGATATATATAGCTCAACTTATGGCTGAAACACCCAAACTGAAACTGACTTTTTGTTATGCCGAGCCACATGCATCTTTGAATTGAGTGCCCATTTTGACCACTATAATGGTATGATTATGTTCTGAGTTCTTCATAAAATTTGTTGTCCTATATCTTAAGATTTCCTTGGTTTTGAATTGGTTTAATTTGAGTGTTTGGATAAGTGGGAATTTAATAAAAATTTGACTTGGTTCTGCTGAATTAGGTCTAGGCTGTTGGTTTGAGTTCCTAGCTTTTGTTTACCATCTTATAGATTGATCTGGGCTCTGGTCCCTTCATAAAATTTGTATAATTTTATCTTTTCTTTCTAATGAATTAAACTTCACTCAATTTGGAGACCTATAACTCAATTTATGTCTTGAAAACCCAGCAAAGGCAAGGTTATTTTAATGCTGGAAATTTCCTATGTCTTGAATCATAGGTTTATTTGGATAAAGGTATGTATGAATCATGTGTGATGAAGTTCTCTTGATTCATAGGTTTATTTGGATAAAGGTATGTATGAATCATGTGTGATGAAGTTCTCTTGATTACTTGTACATTTTAGGATTTATTTGATGAAAATAAGACATAACTTTGAAAAGTGTTGTTATGGATATGTTTAATGGATACTAAAGTTATATTGTACATGTGTTATGTTTACTAATTTTTCCTATGAGTAAATTGTTAGAGAATTTAGGGATTTTGCATGTTAAGGATTAGTGAGGTGAATTGATGTTATAAACATGTTATTGAGACTAAATGCATGATGTTAGAATGGTTAGAAAGTTGACTTGCATAAGTAAATAAATATGAGAAAATATGAGAATTTTTCCTACTTATGCCATAACATAGGAAAAGTCGTCTTTTTGGATAATAACATGCTTCTAAATGATAATATGCTTTAGTTATATGATAAGCATTATGTGAATGATGCATAGATGAAGTGCCCATATTATACTTGAAGAATGCGAAAATTCCTATGCCTTGAATTATGTAAATATTGAGAAATTACATCAAAGTGTGTATGTTTGACTTATATATATATATATATATATTTTAAAATGCTTTAAGTGATTTTTATAATAAGAATTTATTTATGATAAATCTCATTATGACTTTAAGTAAGTTCTCAAGAAAATGAATTTATGAGAAATTTCCTATGTTAACTAATTATATTTAAGTATAAAGTTTTCGTGAGTTATTTAAGTTCTAAAGTAAGCTTCCATTATGATTTTAAGAAAACTAAGGAATAAGACAAGTTTTATGAGAAGTGTTATGAATTAAGAATTAAAACAAGGATTTAAAACAAGGATTTTGGGCTCTAATATACTTCATGTGAATATGATGCATGATTTGATTTTATTATGTAAAATGATGGCGACCTAAGGCCATTATGAATAAGTTGGCAAACTAAGACCAATATTAATAAGATGACGACCTAAGGCCATTATGAATAAGATGGCGACCTAAGGCCATCATGAATAAGTTATGAAAACCTATCTGCTTTGCTTTCTCTTAAGTGCATGCGAGCCCTTGGAAAATATTTTTAAGGCTTAAGGCAATTAAATGAATGAATTACAATATTTTAGTAAAGCCTTACTCTTTGGAAAATTAATGATTATGTTATTAAATTGATTTTTAAAGTATGATATTTCGGATATATGGTTTTCAAATAAATTGTTATGTGTAAGTTGGTTGTAATAAGTGGTTCAAGTAATGAATTTATATGATTTGGAAATAATTAAACCTATTTCATGTTTTTAATTATAAATTTATTATGATATTTTCTTTTTGCTATAAATGTAAATGTATGTTGAAATTTAATGATTTTTATGATTGTAAAATGATTTATGAATTTGTGTTTTAACGTAAGTTGGCATCGCAACTTTGGTAAAATAATGTGAAATTATGAAGCATCACTGAGTTTTTTAACATAAATCAACGCGCAGGTTTAAAGGCCGTGGTTACTGTTTGAGACTAGAAGAGTAGTATCAGAGCAGAAGAGACTAATTGTGGTAGTATAGATTGAAGATTTATGTAATTAAGAAGTTATGGCATGTATAATTATTACATTTTTAGAAAGATTATGTTTATTTGAAATTAAATAACTGTAAGCATGTAATTATAAATTATTTTGGTGTTATGTGTTGTGTATAATTATTACATTTTTAGAGATTATGTTATTTGAATTATAACTTAAGCATGTAATTATAAATTATTTTGGTGTATATGTTTGGAGATAAGCATGAGATTTTATTTAATGTTTGGATCCAAAATATGTTTAAGATAGTTGGTATAATTAAGAACATAAGTACTTGATATATATAATGAATGCATTTAATTGATGATCATTAAAATGCTATTCAGGATTTATATAGTTATGAAGATATAGAATTGTTGATGTGTTGGTTAATTGTCATTGGAGTTGTTAATTAGAATTTGAATTAGGAAGTGTTTTGGTATTCGCATTTTTGGTAAGCTCAGTTTAAGGGAAATTCTTGCAGTTAATCTGTAGGATTTTTTCCAAATCGTTTTTCATAAGTTATATATAATCTTATTAGAGGAAAAAAAAATTACTCGCTAAACTTGTGAATACTTAATCACTTCTAATTCATAATCTGATTATATGATTTATATGTTAAGTTAGGATGGTGTCTCCGGCACCGAATGCGGCATCCACCGTCGAGTCTCTCAGGACTGGGCGGTGGGAGGTACAATTTACTGCATAAATAAATAATGTAGTAAAGTTTAATAAAAATTGGCCAAATGGACCAATTAAATTAAATCTTGACGAATAAGTTAAGCGTCTACATAAGCTAAGTGATGCAGCAATAGCCAATGAGAGCTTGCCAAGTGGACCAATCAAATTATATACTTAGCAAGGGAATTTCCTCAAATCTCTATAAATAGGAGGTCTCTCTTCACATATGAGATACACACATATAGAGAGAAAGACAAAAAAGAAGCCTAAAAGCTCTATCAAACTCAAGACTAAAAAGCTCTCTCTTTTAAGTCCAAAGAGTCAAAGTTCTTTCCATTCAATTCAAGATCAAATCTCTCCAACCCTTGAATCGTCCAAAGTTCGTTCTACATCAATTTAAGGTCTATGTCCCTTCGGCCGTTGAATCGTATTCAAGATCAAGTTGTTTCGACTCTTGAATCGTGTGCACAACAACTAAGAGAAGAATCAGAGGATAATCTTTGTAATAGGAGATTCCACGCTAGAAATTATATCCACTTATTATCATAAATTCAAGTTATATTTTTGTATTTTTGTTTCTTAATGTTTAGGAACAAATTTTATGCATATTGATTTCTAGCACGCTCAGTGGGACCTCTCTACCTCTCATCTCTTCCCTTTGCAAATCTCGGAGTTCCGACGAATCAACCAAAAGATTCAATGGCACTAAAGAAGATCACTGCACCTCAAAGGCCACACAAACTGGCGCTTCGAATTTTCTCAATGTCAGATCCACTACCGACTTGAGTCCTAATGCAAACATCAAGACAACGTCCATCGCTGAAATCTATGCGAAGGCGACTCCTTTGCCTTAACAAATTGTTGTTTCGCCAATTCTGATGGAGTTTGCTAAGAAAAGTGCTTCCTAAAAGTAGTCAACTGCTTCAACAACAAACTCTTCTAATGTTATGTTTGTTATGATGACTACAATTGGACACTCTCAATCATGCTCTTAAGGAGAAAGATAGCCAAATTGTGTTCCTCATGAATAGGTTAGATAGTGTGACTGGAAAAAGTCAGATGTCTGAAAGGATGAATTCGCATCAAAAGGGTCTACACCACCCAAAAAGATGCTGTCAAAGGAGATCCTAGAAAAAGGTTTCAAACTGATTGCCGATGGCTCAATCTCAACTATTCAACTAAAAGAGCTGATTAAAGAAGCCCTGAAAGATCAGTTGGAGAATACAATGCAGCCTTCCTACACCTAATCAAAGTTGTACACTTTGAGGATTGACATGATGAGGATGCCATCAAATTACTAACCTTCCAAGTTTCAACAATTTGATGGAAAGGGAAATCCAAGATAGCATATAGCCCACTTTATGAAAAATTGCAACAATACTGGCATGGACGATGATCTGCTCGTCAAACAATTCCTTCAGTCTTTGAAAGGAAATGCCTTTGATTGGTACACAGATCTCAAGCCTAGTTCTATTGATAGTTGGGAAGAACTCGAGCAGGAATTCCTCAATCGCTTCTACATCACCAAATGTGTAGTTAGCATGATTGAACTCACTACTACTCGTCAATGGAAAAAAGAATCTGTTATTGACTACATTGAAAGATGGAGAAGTCTCAACTTGAATTGCAAGGATCGGTTGTAAGAATCCTTAGTAATTGATATGTGCATCAAGGGCATGCATTGGGGCTTGCGCTACATCTTGCAAGGGATCAAGCTTCATACTTTAGAAGAGTTGGCTACTAGGGCTCATGACATGGAGCTGCAAGGGATCAAGCCTTATACTTTTGAAGAGTTGGCTACTCGAGCTCATGACATGGAGCTCAGTATTTCTGATCATGGGAATCAAAATATCCCAGTTTAGGAACCCAAAAAGGGGAAAGATAAGCTGGAAGTGTGGAAACTTTCTAAAACACATGTCAAGTCAGAAAGTAAGTAATATATGGCTGTAACAACAGTGCCAATCAAGTTCAAGATTATAACCTAAGGACTGAGAAAGAAAGAAGCATGTAAAGGCCGCTCTTTTTCACCAATAGAAAAAGAAAAAAAGGCTAGCTTTGAAGGAAGAGGCAAGAAAAGAGCTATCATCTTTTTCTGATTTTTTGACGTTTCAAGTATGTTGGATGAACTGCTTAAAAGCTAACTTTCAAGTATGTTGGATGAACTGCTTAAAGCTAAACTCATCCAATTGCTAGAGATGAAGCACCCGGAGGAAGCAAATCGAGTGGATGATTCAAATTACCGCAAGTATCATAGGCTAATTAGCCATCCAATTGGGAAGTGCTTCGTTTTGAAATATAAAATCATGGAGTTGTAGAAGAATGGTGGCATCACTTTCGATGAGGAGGAAGCGACTACCAATTTGATAACAATAATGATTGATAAATCGCCAATCTCCATAAGAAAAGAAATAATAAGATTTGGCTCTTTGGACCTGGTTGAAGTTGAGATGTCTGTTCGAAACCAAACTTCTTTGCCAAATGAATTCAACTTGCTACAAGGAGATGGGAGCACCACTGGAGGCAATGAACTTACTGAGAATCAGTTCGAATAAGAAGGATGGACTTTGGTTACTCACAAAAGAAGTAAAAGGAGGAACCCACTACCATCCAAGGCAATTCTGAAGAGGAGTAAGGTATTGAAGAAGTTTGTCAAGACAACACAATTGACTAGGCAACTAATTACTTTGGCGGAATACATGCCAAAGGAGGTTATGGGTGCTAAATTGTCCTTTCCATGCTGTCATGTTGAAGGAGAGCTAAAACAAGATAAAGATGAGGAGACTCAAGAAGCAAAGGCTTACTATACGGCTATGGAAAAGATCACCTTTACTAATGAAGATCGAGTACTTGGTGATAAGCCTCATAATCGTCCTTTGTTTGTTACAGGTTATATCTATGAAAGAAAGGGAAATTGAATCTTGCTTGATCTAGGTTCAGCTATCAACATTATGCCTCTCAAGACCTTCAAGGAACTTGGCATACTTATGGATGAATTGAAGCAACATCGATTAATGATACATGACTTTAACCAGAATGAGCAAAGGGCTATTGGTAGAATTTAGCTTCAGTTGCATATTGACGAGATAGAGTCAAGTGTTCTTCTTCATGTATTTGATGCAAGAATAACTTACAACATATTATTAGGGCGTCCTTAGATTCATGGAAATAAGGTGTCGACTAACCATCAGTGTTTCAAACACTATGGAACAGTAAGAATAGTCATAGCTGATTCGAAGCCATTTATTAAAGCTGAATCATATTTCGCTGATGCAAAGTTAGACTTTGAAGAATTTTCGATTGAGGAAATTCAACCAGTTCTTGAGGATGTTGAAGTAAAGGCTCCTCCAAAGACGATTAAAAAAGGGGAATCTTCCTCAAGAAAAGAAAGTGAGCATAATGCCTTAGCAAAGATAAGTTAAACAGTTATTAAGAAAATAAAGCTTCATTTTGTGCGTGTCTCAAAAGGCCAAGATGATCAATCTTCTTCCTCAAATCCTAAAGATATCATACAAGGCTTGAAAGATTTGACTCTACCAGTCACTAATCTTGTTTCCCCTAAAGTTTTCAAGTCACCCTTGAAAGGTTTTGCAAGGCCTTCCAAGAGCCTAATAATTGAGCTTAGAGCATTGCCAGCCAAAAGAATAAGTGGTTTTGATCCCAAAGCTCACAGACTATTGGCTAAAGCTGGGTATGGTTCTACTGATGTGGCCAAATTGACGAAGGATTTCAAGAATGGTGATAGTGAGCAATCATCAACTGGGATTCATAAAGTATTAAAGGAGAAGAATACTGTTGAGCAAGGGTCTAAAGTTGGCCTGGGGTATCAAGCTCTTGCTCCTTACACTTGAAAATCAGAAGAGAAACCTCTAATCATATTTCTGTTGAAGAAATAGAGAAGACAAAAAGCGAGGTTTCAAGACCTTCTGTTTTTAGTCAACTAGGAGTTTCTTCAAATCGTATTTCGATCTTTGATTGAATTGGAATAGAAGGTACAGACGCCGAGAAAAATAGAACCTCCATCCACCAAAGACTCGAGATTTCAAAACCAAGTAAAGGAAAGAAGAAACTAGGAGTTTCTTCAAATCGTATTTCGATCTTTGATTGAATTGGAATAGAAGGTACAGACGCCGAGAAAAATAGAACCTCCATCCACCAAAGACTCGAGATTTCAAAACCAAGTAAAGGAAAGAAGAACAAAAAAAGCAGTCTATTGTTACTATAGATTGTAATGACTTGCGTAGTAAAATTCCCTCTCAGATGAAAAGAAAAACTAAGTGGGTGGTGACCACAGAATCTGCATTGAAGGTAAAACTACATACCATGGTTATAACCAGCTAAGTCTTTAATCAACCTAAGGAAGAAGAACTTGATGTAGTGATGGTTGGCCACATTACTTTTGAGGACATGGATCAAGACCAAAATCTTGTTGAGGAAAATGCTAAGGATGCTCCTTTTGCTTTGGAAGAGGGAAATAAAGCTACAGTTGATGAGTTGAAAGAAGTTAATCTCAGAACAATGGTAGAGCCTCGCCCAATTTTTCTTAGTGCAAATTTATTATCTCAGGAGGAAATGGATTATGTTGAATTGCTTTGAGAGTATCGAGATGTCTTTTCATGGTCCTATAAAGAGATGCTAGGATTGGATCCTAAGGTAGCAGTCCATAACTTGGTAATCAAACCTAGGGTGAAGCCAGTGAAACAAGCTTAAAGGCGATTCCGTCTAGAATTGATTCCATAAATAGAAGTTGAAGTTAATAAACTCATTGATGCCGATTTCATATGGGAAGGCAAGAATCCTACTTGGATCTCAAACATTGTTCCTATCAAAAAGAAAAATGGACAGTTAAGAATTTGTGTAGATTTTTGAGACCTAAATAATGCATGTCCAAAGGTTGACTTTCCTCTTCCCATCATTGAAATTATGGTGGAAGCCATAACTGGTTATGAATTACTTTTCTTCATGGATGGCTCGTCTAGCTATAATCAAATCCCAACGGCTGCTAAGGATGCAGAAGCGACAACATTTCGAACACCGAAAGGTATATATTGCTACGCAGTTATGCCTTTGGATTGAAGAACACTATTGCCACTTATTAGCAAGCAATGCAAAAGATCTTTGATGATATGCTCCACAAAAATGTTGAATGCTATGTTGACGATCTAGTTGTAAAGTCAAAGAAAGAAACTGACCACATCCATGATCTTCGACAAGTATTCCAGCATTTACGTAAATTCCAACTGAAGATGAATCCTTTAAAATGTGCATTTGAAGTATCCTCAGGAAAGTTTTTAGGGTTCATTGTGAGACACCAAGGTATTGAGATTGATCAATAAAAAATTGATGCAATCCTCAAAATGCCGAAACCTCGCAACAATCATGAAATCAAAAGCCTAAAAGGGAAATTGGCATACATTCGAAGATTCATTTCAAATCTAGTTGGTCAATGTCAGCCATTCAGTCGACCATGAAAAAGGGCATCCCTTTTGAATGGGATGAAGCATGTAGCAATGCTTTTAAAAGCATTAAGTCATACTTGATGAATGCACCTGTTCTTAGATCACCAATACAAGGGTGTCCCTCATCTTGTATATTGTTTCTCAAGAATGCTCTTTGGGAGTACTATTAGCACAAGAAATGATGAAGGAAAGGAGAATCCATTGTATTATCTCAGTAGAACACTAACTGGTGCTGAGTTGAACTATTCATCAATTGAGAAGATGTGTTTAGCATTAATGTTTGCCATAAAGAAATGAGGCATTACTTGCAGGCTCATTCAATTTGGTTGATTTCACCTGCTGATCCCATCAAATATTTGATGGCCAAACCAGTCTTGTCTAGAAGACTAGCAAAGTGGGCTCTATTACTCTAAGAGTTGAGATAACATACATCCCACAAAGAGCAATAAAAGGGCAAGCCCTTGCTAATTTTCTTGCAAACCATCCTAATCTTGATGATTGGAAGTTCTCTGAAGAGTTACCGGATGAAGAAGTTTTCCTTGTTGAAGTTCCACAACCTTGGATAATGTTCTTTAATGGTGCATCAAGTCAAATGGGTGGAGCTAGAGTTGTTTTAATCACTCTAAAAGGGGAAATCTTACCTTTCACGTTCAACTTAGTCAAGAGGTGCTCAAATAATGTTGCAGAATATCAGGATTTGATACGTGGCCTAGAAATGACAATTGATATGGAGTATCTAACTTGAGGATATTTAGAGATTCGAAGTTGGTTATCAATCAAGTACTCTCCTTATATGAAGTAGGAAAGCTAGAGTTGTTGCCTTACTACACTTATGCTGCTAAACTTCTCTCTCAGTTTGACAATACTTCCATCGAACACTTATTGTGAAAATAAAATCGCCAAGCTATGCTTTAGCAAATTTGGCATCAACCTTAGCATTGCTAGATGTAGAAGCAAAAGTGCCAGTATGCAAGAGATGGGTAGTACCACCAATGTTGGATGTTGAACACGAAGAGGTGGATGTTGTCTCAGTTTATGAAGTTGATAAAGAAGATTGGCGACAACCACTTATCAATTATCTGGAGCATGGAAAATCGATAGATGATCCAAGAAAGAAAGCTGAAATAAGATGGCGGGCTTCTCGCTTCATAAACTTCAAAGGTACGCTTTATCGTCGCTCTTTTGATGTAATCTTCCTACGCTGCCTTGGGGAGGAAGAAGCTAACAAAGCTTTAGAAGAAGCACATTCAAGTGTTTGTGGAGCACATCAGTCTGGCCAAAGTTGCACTTCCATATTAAAAGGATGGGGTACTATTGGCCAACAATGATGATGGATTATACGAGTTACGCCAAAAGATGTTAAGAGTGTTAATTACATGCAAACATAATTCATCAACCACCTGAACCACTTCACCCGAGTTACGCCAAAAGATGTTAAGAGTGTTAATTACATGCAAACATAATTCATCAACCACCTGAACCACTTCACCCAACAGTAGCATCATGGCCTTTCAAAGCTTGGGGATTGGATGTTGTAGGACCACTTCCAAAAAGTTCAAGTGGCCACCTATACATTCTTGCTGCTATTGATTACTTCTCGAAATGGGCTGAAGCTGCTCTATACAAAGAAATCAAGAAGGAGACTGTAATGAGCTTTATTAGAACGAACATCATTTATCATTTTGGTGTGCCTAGATACATCATAACTAATAATGGAAGGGAGTTCTACAATAAATCCATGTCATAACTAATAATGGAAGGGAGTTCTACAATAAATCCATGGACAAATTATGTGAGCAATTCAAATTTAAGCAATATAATTCGTCCATATACAATGCATAAGCAAACGGGCTTCCAGAGGCATTCAATAAGACTTTGGGCAAACTTCTCAAGAAGATAGTTAATCGGTCAAGAAAGGATTGACAAGAAAGGCTAGGTGAAGCATTATGGGCTCATCAAACTACATATAAAACATCAACTCAAGCAACTCCATATTCGCTTGTTTATGGTGTAGAAGCTGTTCTTCCTCTTGAACAACGAAATCCATCCTTAAGAATTGATATTCAAGAAGGTCTTTCTAATAAAGACAATGCTCGGCTTTGCCTACAAGAGTTGGAAGCACTGTATGAAAAATGACTTGAAGTGCAACGATGTTTAGAGTGTTATCAAGCTCGAATGTGCAAAGCTTTTAACAAGAAGGTGCGAATCTGCTCTTTTCAAGTTGGCGATCTAGTTCTAGCAGTAAGAAGACCAATAATCATATTATGGTGTATGGGCAATAAGTTCCTCTCAAATTGGGATAGACCATACGTAGTTCAAGAATTCTATTCGAATGGAACATACAAGATAATTGACCAAGATGGAGTGTGAATCGGGCCAATCAATAGTAAGTTTTTGGAGAGATCTACGCCTAAAAGCTCGACAACACTCCTGGCTTGTATGAGCTATAATTATGAATGACTAATTTAAAAAAAAAAAACGAAAAAATCTTGTAGCTGAACTACGTCATGACTTGATCCTTCCAAAAGAATGTACGTAGGCAGCTCAGTCACATAAAAAAATCTAAAAAAAAAAAAAGATTTATTTGAACTACGTTATGACTTCAAAAAAAAAAAAAAAGAACTGAAGCGTTATAAAGATTTATTTGAACTACGTTATGACTTCAAAAAAAAAAAAAAAGAAATTCAAGGTTGAGCAAAAAGGATAAGCGTGATAAGTGATTAATGAAATCAAATTTTGTTAATAACTGAAGAATTTGATTATATTAAAAAAAAAAGAATTAATAAGCGAAGTCTAAAATAAAAAAAAAAAAGAGAAAGAAAAAAGGAGAAGCTTTTATAGGTTACATTCAAGTTGCTCTAACTCCTTGTGCTTATCAGAAAGTAGCTTTTGCAACGTAGAAAGAGATTGATCATCTTTTGCACTGTGAATTGACATAGCTTCAACTTTGGATATTTCTTCACAAATTTTTGAAACCATGCTTTGTTTTTCCAAAACATCACTTTCCATCCCTTCTAAGGAGGATTCAACTACTTTCTTCCTTGAAGTCAACCTCGCTAGTTCTTCCTCAATTTTTATAAGTTCATCCTCTACAATTGAAGAATTGGCAATGACTTCTTTCTCAAGACTCAAAGAATCATCCAGCTACCCTTTTGACTTCTCTAATTTCTTTAGCTGAAATTCTAACGAAACGCCTGAATAAAAAATGATTTCAACTGCAAGAAATCATTTGCAAGTTGAAGGTAGCTTACGAATTGCTCTCTTAAGACAGAGGTATCAAATCCTTCTACTTTTTCTATACCATAAAAAATTATATGAGCTTGTTCAGTAAAAGAAGGAACTTGTGATGTGGAAGTTAGATCAATTTTAGCTCTTAGCCGCTTCCATGCCATTACTGAAACTTTACGATGACAGTCGGTCATAAAATCGTTACCGCAAAATGCAGACATTTCAAAAGTAGCATGATAACTTGTTTTCTTTGTTTGATGAGCATCTTGTTGTTTTTCCTTCTAATGACTAGTGCTAGAATCTTTCAATGGAGGATTCTCATCAAGATCCTTTAAAGTGATTAAAGGGAGTCATAAGAAGCTGGCCCAAGTATAAAACTTATGCTATCTAAAGGCAATGCACAAGGTCCATCATCACAAATCACATCATTGAAGCTCAACTGCAATAAGAAATTTGCAAAGTAAAGTTCAAAAGTGTGAAGTTAAAAAAAAAAGGAAAAACAAGAAAAAAAAAGTTAAAAAAAGAAAGCAAAAGCTTACCAGGTCATCAGGATCATAAAATTGTTGTGTTGATGAAGCTTGATTATTTCGCTTTACTTTTTTCCAACAACGATCAAAATCATTCTTCTCTTCATTTGAAGGAGATAAATTAAGCATATCTCTTCTACAATGCCTTTTGACTAGAGTAAGAATTCAATGCACCTTTAACACCTTTACTTGATTAGGAGTTGTTGTAACTTGGATTAGGATGCCATTATTTGAAGGATTTGATTCATCACTAGCTTCTATAATGGAGTCTTTCTTTGTGAAGTGCTAGTTACCTTTTCTTTAGAAGGAATCACTAGCTTCTATAATGGAGTCTTTCTTTGTGAAGTGCTAGTTACCTTTTCTTTAGAAGGATTAGCAGCTACTTGTGATTTTATCTTCAACATAATTGGTGCTTCTCTCTTACCCTTCTTAATAACAGATTCTTATGGAGCATTTAGAGGAACACATCTACCTTTTTCACATTTGAATTCTTCAAACGAGAAGGCTTTCAAGTTTCAATAATTTTGGCATTGGTCTTAAGTTCGGCATCTCATCTTGAGGAAAAGCTTTAGACCATTCAACTTTTCACAATCCTTATACGCTTTAGTAAATGAAAAATGACCATCAAGTTTCACTGAAGGAACAGTTAGTTTAGCATCACTAGCTAGATTTATACAAGATTCCTAAAGTTGTATGACTGTCTCCAAAGATACTCTTGAAAAAGACATGTCCATATTACCAGGAAGATCTAGGCAATAACCCAGCTGTCTACTGAATCTATGAGGGCTGTATGACTCAATGATGCTAATGAGGGCTGTATGACTCATGATGTATTGGTACTTCTTAGCGCAAGGTTAAAAGCTTGAATGAAGATTTGATTGAATGAATGAAGATTGATGAAGTGTTCCACTTAATATGAAGACAAATTACCATTATCCTCCAAAAGGAAGTCTTTCTTCATTATACGAGATGGACCCAAATAAGCTCTCCTTTCCATAAAAAGTTTGGTGACTTCAGTATTATTATAGTACTTGGCCATTCATTGTCCACTATAAGAAGTCATCTTAGCATCTCCATCAACATCATGTGTAAAGTGTGTGTCAAAATGATTAGCTAACCAAGCATAAACATAATAGAAAGGTAATGGAACTTCGCACCTCTTCAAAGTTGTAGCGGTAGAAATTGCGCGAAGGCCTCTATAAATGCTTGCTAAAACAGGAATAGCTAAAGAAAAGATTTCGACGGGTGCGATCATACTTGCAACTCTGGAGGTGCTTGGACGAATAAGATTCACAGGATGTGCTTGGACGAATAAGATTCACAGGATCATATGAAAGTACAAACTTGCATAACCAATAAGAAATCAAAGCAGCCAAGTAAACTTCTTCTCATTGATCATCTTTTATGTTTAGAATTTCAAAAGGCTTTTGCCAGTTTACGCAGTAATTTATTGCCAATAACACCTGTAGGATTAAAATTCTTCTTAGGAGGAGCAGTTCTTTTGGTTTAATCTTTTTCAGGAGGCTTAGGATATCTAAGAGGACCGTGGAACCAAAAGTTCACCTAGTTGCGTACATTCAACTCAAAGCTAGAGCATTAAACTAGGCAACTCTATAACTCAGAAACAGTTTTAGTTTAAAGTAATATTAATCATAAAGATTCAACAAATCAGAACATATAGTGATTCAATAATCAAGATAACATCACATCATTAAGATTAAATTGTGTGGTGTAAAATGTCAAGCAATATCATAAAGAGAAAGAGAGGAGAAAATCAAACACCAAGAATTATAGTGGTTCCATACTTCTCATGCCTACATCCACTCCTCAAGAAACCATCTTGAGATCTGTCACTATTAAACTCTTTTCAAGGGCAAGAGCAAAGCCTAGTATAATGGAAATAGTCCTAACACTTAGCAAAACCATAACTCACAATGGAAATAGTCCTAGCACTTAGCACTAACCATAACCCACAAGTTTTTGCAAAGAAATTTTAAACTTACCTTTTAGTTTTTATTAAAGAACTAGAAAACTTAATTAACCCCACTAGTTTTTCTAAAGAACTAGGAAACTTAACCCCACTAGTTTTTCTAAAAAAACTAGGAAACTTAACTTGTTTTTGTAAAGAATAAGCAAACTTACTTTTAGTTTTTGGTAAAAAACTAGAAAACTTAAACCTCTAGTTTTTCTAAAGAACTAGCAAACTTAACTAGTTTTTTCAAAGAACCAGCAAATTCACAGCACTTACTCTTACACATGATGGGTGCTTGAAAATTCTCACAAACAAGCTTTACACAAAGCTGTCACTCACAGATTTTGACATTAAAAGACTCATATCCATTCTAGATTACAAAACTCACAATAGATGAATGATATGCCAAATTAAGCAGAGGAAAGAGATTTTTATAAATGAAACATATTAGTTATGAAAATCTCTCTCTAAAGATTAATTGTAACTTTCTCTTAGAATTATGTAATGAAAGCATGAAGAAGAAGAAGGATATCAAGATAAGGGAGTTTGTAAGATGACAACATAAAATCAATTTAGTCTCTCATGCATTTAAAATTTCTGCCAAACTTTGTTTTATACTCAGATTTTCTTTCTTCCCGTTAGAGAGGAATGAGTTTAACGTTACAAACAAAAGCAAAAGAGGAATAAAAAGTTGGCGGCAGATTTTAGGGGAAAGAGGGAAGGATTTGGAAAGTTATGTCCCACGGAAGATTTCAAATCTAGAATTATTTTCTTAAAAAATCCTTTTAGATTCCAATTTGAAAATTTTGAATTTTGAAATCCAATTTGTGAAATAAAATCTTCTCTCTAAATTTCAAATATTATTTTAAGCATAAAATCTTTTAGGTAAGGTCAAAACTAAAGAAGATATTTTTATATAGTCTTAATATAACATAAATATTCTTTTTATCTTAACAAGATACTAAGTAATCCTAACCAAAGGCACTAAACAAATAGCTTTAGTTCTTCAATAATGCCTTAACTCTTGATCCTTCATAGGATTAATTGAATCTTCATTTGATGAATTTCTCCATTTAAATTCATACAAAAGACTTTAGCATAATCTACATAATAAATCATTCAATTTATTATTTTTGTTAATCATCAGAATAGAGTATTCTAATTACCTTGAGCCAACACTTAGGTTCTTGTTTTGCCATTTTTTAATCATGGAATTTTAGTTAGGGTTTATTGAAATTATACTTAAGTTATATCTCTTATAAAAGTAGATATTTCATTATGCGTCATTTTATTTTTAGGAAATCATTACTTGTTGTAATATAGTATAAATAAAAGTATTTTATTTTTAAGATTAATATATTATATTAATTTTAATATTTATATAAATAAATATAAACAATTATTTGTTTATAAGCAGTAGTGGTGGGAAAACCATAAGAAATAATATGGGTCCAATGAAAATAATATTTTTTCATTAAAATAATATTATTCATTATCGGTGTTCAACCTCTCCAAGCTATTGTTGACTAAATTCAACCGTGGACAAGAATAATTACATAATTGCCGGTGTGTGTTTCAAATAATTAAGACTTTTAAGTTCATTTTAATCTACAACTATTGACTTTTGTTCATACACCTGTTTATATCTGTAGATTTTTTTTTTCACTTTTTTCATCCAAAGAAATAGGAAGTGAGTTTAAATGGAGAAACAACACGTATCCTTAAAGATCAAATGGAAATTATAATTCTTCTAAAAAAAGAGAAAATTACATTTGCTATTAAATTTCTTTAATTAATTGTTTTTTTCTTTCATAGTTAAAATATATCATCATTGTTGTCATCGTCGTCGTCATCATCATCTTACCTTTGTGCATGCTCTAACTTGACCTTATTTATTAATAACTAGTCGTATGTTCGCACATTGTGCAAGTTAATACTTATAAATAATTAATACAAATTAAATTTGATTGAAAAATATAAATAAATTAATATGATGAAAGATAATATTTTTGATTATATTTTTTTATCCTTTCACTATGATAACAAAATTGCTCATCCAACTTTTTTCTATAAATTTAAAAATGATAAATGAATTCTATACTAACAAATTACAAACAATAAACTTCTTGGCTAAACTAAAAATAATAAATATAAACATTGCTTTTACAAATTAAAACAATTACTCAAATTATAAAATTCTTTGTGAACCCCTCCCCAAAATATCACCGGCATATGAATGCATGTGACTAAGGGCAGAAATGCACGTGAATGTATGAGTCGCCACCTTGTTTAAGCATATGAATTGCATGTGACAAGGGCAGATAATGCACGTGAATGTAATGAGTCGCCACCCGTTCACCTTGTTTAATTATTTTAGGGTAAACTAGGAAAAAACCCTAAGTGACTCCAATTTTAATTAACCTAAATGCTAGATTAATTAACCCAATGTTAACGCATGGTCTACGAACCCGAGGTGGATCCTGAGACTATATCATGCTGATGAACTAACCAAAACAATGAATGCTTTGCAGGGTAAATGATGCAATTGGACCAATGAAAGTGTTTATGTCATTTTGACTTGCCGCCCGGGTTAAATCCCAAACGTGCCTACGTACTTCCGTTTGAATGGAAGATCAAAGTCAACATAGTTCGATAGGCCTCTTTTTTTTACCTTTTTAAAATGGCTTTGAATGGGTATGCTTTATGCATGAGTGTGTGTATGCTTTGTGCATTTTTTAGGCATTTTGCCAAAGAGTTGTTTGATTTTTAGGCATTCGTTGCCAAAATGTTGATTTAAGGCTTTTAGCCAAAAGATTGATTTAGACAATTGTTGCCAAAAATTGATGTGATTTAGGCGATTGTCGCCGAAATTTGATTAGTTGAAAGCTTTTAGCCAAAGTGAATTGATTTAGGCAATTTATTGCCAAAAAATGTTGATTGGGTGATTGTCGCCAAAAATTGATTGATTTGAGGCAATTTATTTGCCAAAAGTAATTATTGGAAGGTTTTTAGCCAAAATTTTGATCTTAAGCGATTGTAGGCAATTGATTGCCAAAAAAAAAAAACGTGTTTGAATAAAAAGCCTTTTAGTCACAATTATTGAGTAATTGGACTTAAGCAGATTTTGTTCGAAAATAAAAAGCAATTTCACCCATAGTTATTGATTAACAGGGCCTTTTAGCCAATAATTGTCCGGATTTAAGCTTAAACACACGATTATTGGTTAACGCGCGGGCGTTTAAGCCTAAATTTTAATTAAATTGAGACAATTTATTTGCTTTATGATTGACGTGAACTGCTTTTATGCAGTTGTAGAAATTATTAGGAGTAGAAAGAGAAGCATGCAATGAAGTGCTAAAATTTAAAATAAGGCATGAGTTTAAGTTCATGTACCGTGATTTATTTAATCGGCGGCCACTTCTTAACTCCAGGTTAAGCTCCTCGTTAAGGGAAAATTAATTAATTCGAATTTAGTGACCACTTAACAAAGCAAAGCAATAAAGCTAAACTAAAATGCAGAAAAGCAGTAAAAGAATCGCAAGGAGCATGGGGGAGAAGGAGCGTCCGTCAACACAAAGGAGCGTCCGTCAACACAGACTGAGTGAGTTGAAAGGTCACACCAGGCCTGCATTTATAGGCAAAAACGGACTGTTTCGGCGGCTGAGCTGCTGGGTTGGGCGGCCGGGCCTCCTGAGCTCGGCGGACGGGCCGCCAGGGCCGGTGACGACCCGGCGGCCCGAGCCACCGAGGCCGGTGGTTCTGCTATTTTTCTGTTCCGGAGGCCTTTTCGGGAGTTCCTGAGCTCCAAAAAATATTCCGGGACCAGTTTCACGATCCTCGTGAAGTCCCGGACGTTTCAAGTACCATATTGGCATATTTCCGGTGAACTTTCCGAATGGCCTCCGGCCGGGCCGGACTGTTTGCAGCCCGGGAAAACTGCTGGCTCTTTTGAGCTCTCTCTCAAAATTTGACTATAATAGAAAAGAAAAGAAATTTCATGTCGTAACACAATCCACTAACATATAAAATGGGAAAAAAAAAATAATATAATGAATCGATAGAACTTCTAGGATGTGACTAATATATCCATTAAGTTACATCAAAAGAAGATTTAGGATTTTTAGAATAATAATTTAAAGTAATTGATTATAAATAATAGAAAATCATTATTATAAACTTATAGATGCTGTTTAATATTATTTATCTCAAAAAACTAAATTGTTATAGTAATCATTTATTTACAAATACTTATTATTTGGATCATTAATATGTTTGCAAAAGAAAGAAAAAACAAAGGAGCGTTTTTTGTAATAAATAATTTATTATGTGATGGTCATTTAATTATTCAATAAAGAAAATGATAATTTTTATGAATTGACCTCTCTAGGGTCGTGTCTCCCGCAGCTTTTATGCGATATATAGTATAACTTTTTTTTTATTTAAGATGTTGGACATTGTGTGATATAATTTTTAAAAAATCAAAATTTTTGCAGAAATATTCCTATTGCACTTAAACAAATTAAATGGCTAATCATATTATAACTAGTCTTTCCTTATCAATATTTAATAATATAAGTTTTTATCCCTACTATGCCATTTTAGGTAAAATAGTTAGAATATGATAGATATTTTGTCAAACTTTTGCTTTTAAATGTGAAGAAGTGCTCCTTTATTTTTAGTGCAGAATAAAAGAATTTTTACATTAATATACTAAGAATAAAAGATTTTTCATAGAGGATGCCAATAGACAAGCCAACGCCTAACGCTATAAGTTAGAAAAAATTAGGATATATAACCCAAAGTCAATTTTGTTTTTCATTTTTAGTATCTATATTCCAAATGTATTATTTATAGTTCTCGAATATCTATAGTATTGAATACTTTCTATTTCTTAAATTTTAAAACATAAATACAATAAAATTACTCAATAAGACTAATTAAATTTCAAAAGGCTTATACTGTTAGATACTTAAAACTCATAAGATTGAATTGAGTAAATCCATAATTAAATAACATAACATTGAGGAGAGAGAAAAAATAAAATATTTAAAAAAGAGAAATTAATGTTAATCCTTTCTCAAGCAATAAAATACGGAAATAACTAAAATGATTAGAGAACTTTACTTTGCTAAGGAAAATGCAAAACCTGTTGTTTTCACCTTCATTATATATATATATATATATATTATTCATTGATAATGATTCTAAGTTGCCACAATAGTTTTTTTTCATAATTTGTCAATTTATTAATTAATAGATATTTTGCTAGTGTTCAAAATGAAAGAAAAAAAAATATTGGGTAAATCTCTTATATGTGTCTATTAAAATATATAAAAAAAGAAGCTAACAAGTTTATCGTCACGTATAATTTTAGAGTATTGACAGTGCTTATTTGACCAAAAATGTGTTAAATTATGAGTCGAAAATAATTCTATTATTTTTAAAATTATTTTGATTATAATTAATAGATAACTTAATAATATCATTAATAATAATCTTTAGTATTTTTTAATAATAATTTTATAAAATTATAATATCATTAATTTTTTTTAAAAAACTTTTCACTTTCTTTTTATCTATAAATATTAACAATATCATTAATATTTATTCTCTTTACTTTTTTTTTCTCAACTAATTATAAAATTTGCATAGCATACCTATTTTCAAACATAAATTCGAAACCATAAAACTAAAATCAAAATCCATACTATGATAAGAAAGAAATAAGATTCTTTGCAAAAAAATATAAGACTATTTTCAGGCATTTTTATTGATGTGAGCTGGATTCCAATATGGTGATGCTATGGAATTACAGAAGTTATATTTTAGTTTTTACCTAATGATCAGCTAAGGCATGAATGTTGTGACTTTAAAATTATTTCCTTATCTAATTATTGCGATTAAAATTCGCGCATTCTAATTGTCATCTGTGTGATAAGAGAAAAATATTTTATTAATAAATTATGTGTATGTTTTGTTGGAAGAAAAATGACAGCACTTTCTCAACTTTTATTCAAATCTAGCTTTTACTATGGTTTTGAGAAGTGAAATAAATTCTATACCCATTACAGAAATTTCTTAAATCTATTGACACATAATACTTTCTAAACTAGTTAACATGCTTACAAATTTATTATAATACTATTTTTCAATTTTTTCATTTATAAACTAAGTTTTTTTTATTCTGCAATCTCTTTTTAGTTCCTTTCGGATTTAATTATCGTTAATTTAATATCTCATAAAAATATCTTTTTTAGTATTATTTTTATGATATTTCAAAAATATGAAATATATAACTAATTTGTTCTTAAAAAAACATGAGCTAGAATTTCTAAAAAATCTAATTAATACGTATTGAAAACCAAATTCACAAAACGAGAAAAAATTTTAGAATATCATTAATAATTTACAAATATTTTTTAAATTGCTCGGAACTTTAAAGATATTAAAAATTTATAAAAATATATTATTGACCAAATCTTTTTCAATTTAATTTCCATAGAACAATTTTTTTATGTAATTTAAGATCTTTGGATGTCAGAAGTTTAATAAAATTCTCAGTATATATTTCAAAGCGTATTGCATTATAACTTTACAAAATTTATTTTATTCACAAAAATTCTTTTTTATTATTTAATGATCTGGAAAAAAACTTAAATACATTTCCATAGCATCTTAAGCCAGTTAGACCATCCCAGACCTCCTCCAATAACACTCAACTTGACGAATATAGATGCGATAGCAAAAATCACTCCGATAAACCTACTATAGTCCAAGAGATTTTAAAGTCTCTTCTTTTACTAAATGAAAGCATAAAAGTTTCGTATAATAGTTACAAAATTTAAAATAATTTTTATTGATATGCCCTTTGACATCGTATAAGTTAATAGATAACACAAAATATTAATTTATGGAGTATCACAAATAATTTTAAAATTAATTTGTTTTAGATTATCATTAATTTAATTTATTTTTAGAGGAAAATTGAAATTCAAATTTTTTTATTTCTAATTTGTTTATTTAAAAGGAATTACTCTCTTTTCTACTTATTATGATATAACTTTTCTTTACTACTTATTGTCTAATAATAAATAAACAAAATTAATAACTTACCAGTCATTTATATTATGGCAACAATAATATGATGATGACCTATTTCTCTATATTCCTATTCCTATCATTTCATATTTGACTTTTACAATCATAATCAGCCATATCAGTTTCTTACTGCTTCTTGTTCTTCGTGCAAAAAGAATGTCCAATGCCGTTTCTTACCACACACTACGAGTATCGACTAAGTATGCAAGTTATTAAAGAATTGTTTTAAATCCAAGATTTCACAACTAAAGTTTCTGTTTAAATCTTAGTTGGAAACTAGATGATTCTCGTTATTTAGATCAGACTTTTAAGTTTTTGTACTTTATTTAGTTACTGTAATTACTCCAACATTGTCAAAGTGCGCAAATTAACTGAAGTTTTCATATTTTATGTTTGATTGTGAATATGCATATCTAAACTAAAAATGAAACATAAATACATCAAATATAAAAACTAAATGTATTTTAGAAATTAAAATTTTAGAGACTTAAAAAAAACTAAACGTTATATTTAGTTTATATAATATTAAGTCATGTTTGCAAGAATATGAGAAAAAAGACCTTACATGCTTGTGATCTGGGAATTTTCACAAGGTGATTGAGTTGGGATCGCGCATAGAAAAAAAGTAGATAAGAAATATGGAACTGCTCAGAGGAAAACGTTCAAACAAGTCCTGACTCTTTTAAAATGTCCAATTAGCCCTTAGATGACCCTCAATGCAAGAAAAGGAATACCGTTGACAAACACCTAGATTGAGGACTCGCTAGTATGCTAACAAAAAATCCAATTGGTTATCCCAAAGACTGTTTGAGAAGTCAAGTAGCAGTGTTTGCTTATGACCGCATGCACCAATACCCGGAATCCTCATTCCCCAAAGGAATTCAACCAGGGATGCGTATTCAATCACTAAAGCAACACACAGTACCGTGATACAATCACATAAGGAACTTATGAAATTCTAGATAAATTCATATCTCGACTGGCTGCGCATTATTACAGTTCAGAGTACAGTCAGTCCTTTTTTTTTTGAACCCTGACCCTGTAAATAAAAACCCAACGAGTCGCACACTAAGCATAGCAACTAGCATCAACAGATTTCCGCGAGCCAGCAGAGATCGCTA